>JBCEWC010000556.1:0-54222 GCA_038996855.1 Solanum aculeatissimum | reverse complement strand
GACTTTTCTCTTTTCCTATATGAGACGTAGAGCAGTACTTGAACAGAGAGTCTTAAGAATCAGGACAATATATTTAATGTCACTTCTGGCATCTTGCATTTTGTTGATTATTCATTGGTTCTTGATACCATAGATAAAAACTGCCTGGAGGATGCCAAAGTCTCCAACAGGTTGATAAGAAGTTCATTCCGATTGTGGGCTGCACAACACTTGCTATAATTGATCAGGTCTATGGTGGCTTTTGCATAGTCCTTAATGTCTGTTCTTGGTTTCTCATAAATTTCTTTATAGTGCATTTACTTTAAAAGATTGTTTCTCTTAGGGATCGTTTGGTTGGACTCAGTAACAATTATAAATCTCACCATAAACCTCCACATAAATAGTATAATATTTGTTGGCCATGTAAGTAAAAGTGATAACTGCATAACTATGTATCACTCAGTTATCCTGATCAGAAAAAATAAGCTCAACATAGCATATGCAGCTTCTGGTTGGCTGTATTTAACTGTTCATTATTTAATATCCTCATGACTTATGTGAGAATCTATGTGTTATTTTATGCGGGATAGAATATGGAATAAGAAAACACGTGCTAATAATGCACGGATGAGTATTTACAGGCAAAAATTCCCTTTATAGTAGACAGTCCCTGCATAGCATAACTCATTTATTATTCACCGCGTTAGAATCCTTGCATTATTATTTACTGCATAACAGTATTTACATTATTATCACCGCATAAACATTCCCTGATTGACAAGTACTTTAACCAAATAATATCTTACTCTTTTGTATTGCAAATTTGTGATGTTACTGAAGAAAAGGAGAGTGGGATAGGGTGCTTTGACTAATATTTTAACCAAATAATATCTTACTCTTTTGTATTGCAAATTTGTGATGTTACTGTAGAAAAGGAGAGTGGGATAAGGGTGCTTTATCTTTTGTTCCATCACTTTGTGGCCATCTGGTGGAGTATATTATTATGTAGAAACTGAGGTCCATGTTCAAATAAATGTGCGTCCCTTTTTACATAGTCAAGAATTATGATCTTTTGTTTGATTCCAGCATTTATCTTCGTTGAGCATTACACTCATTGTCATGCTCTACAGCATGCTGCAGATGAGCCAATTCATTTGGAAGAACTGCATGAGAAGGTAATGGTTGTCTAAAAACTCATTGATATGTCAATTTTAACAAGGAGTCTGTAACTTGGTGAATTATCAGGTCCTATCTTGACAAAAGAGGACAACAACCTGTCTTGATTCCGAGCAAGAATTGGTACATCTATGGTCATCTGTGAAATAGATTTGCCTTGTGCTGCTTGGCTTGTGGAAAGACTTGAACCTATAATGGATGACATTGATTTTGAGTCTTTAACCATGCTTTTGTATGTCATCCCTGAAATTAGTTGCCAATTGCTACACAACTATGCTGACCAAATTCAAAACTGGGGTTGGATAACATTCATTCTTGAGCTTCAAGATCATTTACCTAGTAAGTCATGGATCTTTGTTTAATTTTTGCAACATTCATTGAAGTTGAACCTAACTCTTGCATGAAGTTATATGCTTTGGTTAATGCAGAAGCTTAAATCTGATTCACAAGCAATCGACATCTGTTACACTTCTTGTGGTAACATTCTCTAGTACTTGGCTCTGTTATGTTATACATTCCAAAAAGTTTAGTACATGTAAACCATTTGCAAATCAGTCTTATAAGGAAATGGTAATATAGTATTGATTGTAGTTGTTAATACAGGATTACAAAGTGATCAACTATTAGGAAATAAAAATTGGGATTATTAAGAATTATTTGGAATAAAGCTACACTGTATTGTAACAAGGGCGAAAGATTGCTCACCTACATTCTCGAACCTTTTACTACACTTTAGAGCTTAATCTCTTTAGCATTCCTGTTCCTCCCTCTGAAGGATATATGCTTGTCTAAGTGTAGAAATCAAAGCATGACAAGCACTTATTCTCAGGTAGCAACAGACAATTCATATCAGTTCTGTGCTCCATCTTGTTGAAAGCAAGAAGGATTTTTGAAGGTGTTAAGGCTTTCAAATGTCATTTGTGCACATTGTCTCTTAAGGTCCATTTTATGTTTTAATTGGGTTGATTATAGCGAGCGAATTATGAATTGTTACTTCTAAGGGGATATTGTTGTCCTAACACCATCGATAACAAGACAGTGCTAGTGGTTCTCTCTTTTTGAATTATTTTGAGGCCTTGAAATTCAAATAGCTTCCAACTTTTATTGGGAAACTATTCATGACATGATTGATGTTTCAGGAAATACTCCACTAGCTAACGAGATTCTTTTGCATGTTTTTCATAAGAAAATGGTTGTTTTCTTGATAGTATAGGTTTCATGTATTTTGGGCGTTAATTTAATCTGTTAGAATTTCTTCAACAGGTCAGTCCAATGACACTAACTAGCTCTCATATTTCACTCCTCCATTTAATTAACTCTTATCTTTCTTATGTGGAATCTTGCTTATGTTCTTGCTTAAATGCAGTGTCATGTTCTCCGAATAATGTATTTGCTTTTGCAACCCACAGCTTGCTGATATAGATGGATCATCAATAGTATCCCCATCAGTGAAGCTGGTCCTGGAAAACATTTAATTTCTGAATTTGGAGCGACCTTGATGCTCTCTCAAACCCACCCTACATAAGTAAAAGAGAAAGAGCAGGGAAGTGGAACCAAAAGTGATTTAAGATATTTTTCTTTACTACTGATGTCTTTGTTTTCATTTGTGTTGGAACAATAACTCCATCATGGATAGAGTGGAACAGATACGGAGGAATGAGGATCAATATAGCATGCCAACTAATTTTGGGGCGAAGCATAATTGATGTTTGTATTCTATTTATTTGTTTTCGTAGGCGCAATCATGTTTGGAGATGCATTGTTGGCTTCAGAATGTTCTCTCATTGTTGAGGAGTTGAAGCAGACTTCATTGTGTTTTCAAGTGAGTGGAAAATTGCATTTCAGGAAATATCTTCGTTGGAACTGCATTTGATGGTATGTTCGAGAGTGGAATTCCACATTATCAATGACACTAGTATCTTCCATTTGTTAACTTACATGAGCAGATTGCTAAGTTAGGATCCTGGAACAGGAGTTCCTCTGAGGCATGGCATGGATTACATGGGCATGAAATCAACCTAGAACGACATTGACTCATCCAAATTGAACTTAATCCACCCATTTGACACGACATAGGAGGCATATGTTTTTTTCCAAGAGTTAGCTGAAACATTGTACTTTCTATAGAGGAAAAAAACTCAATAAGTTTACAAAGTTAAAAGTGCAAAATTTTAAGCAAACGTAACTCGACCATACAATTTCTGTAAGTTTATTTATTTATTTTCCATCCATTAGTCAATACCTACTTTGAGATACAATTAATGACTTGCCAAAGGTAATTTCATTTCCAAAGCTCAAACTCAAAATACATGCAAGCATTAATCAAATCACTATATCATAATCTTTGGTGGTACTCTGAGTATATGGATAATGGATGTTGCTTTACATTTTATTGACGAAATGTTTTATTTTTCTCAAATCATTTTTTTCTTCTAATTTTTCTGACTGTGGGACCTACACACTCCCTGAGGTTTGGGTGGAGGGGCACATGGTGGTCATAACGTGGGATCCTATCCTATACCTTTTACTCTTTTGCTATCCTCTTTCCAACCCACTGCCCACCGACACAATGTGTTACCTATTCAAATTGTGCTCCTCTCTTAATTAATCACTTTATAACATTATTTTGTTAACATTAGGATAAAAAGAAGATCAAGCATGGTAAATGATAACAATATAAGTACCACTTCTTATCCTTCTATGAAACCAAGCCTACTGAAAATATTCGTATGATATCATTCTCTTACGGTTAAAATCACAATACAAGTGCTTCCACATCTTTCAAAGATACGAGAGATGTGGAATACATACGATAAAGTTAGACTGCTAGCAAGAACTAATACAAGCCATTTAGATGAAAAAAGTGGAGACAACCTGTAAAATTTCAAAATATTCTATTTTGTATCTTGTCATAGGAGACCTCACCATGAGTTAGAAATACTTTGCCAGCTTTTGCATCACTAGCGTCCATCAAAAGTCTAGGCAAATAAATGATCAAGGGTCTCAGCTGTTCCCTTCCAACGTTGAATATACAAAAGCTATGGCTCCTCTACTTCTTTAGAGTGACTTGAAAAAGCAAACTTTCTCAGGCAGCTAAAGTCTATTTGCCTTGGTGGATAATGCTGAGCTAAAATGATGACACACTGCAGTCATTATGTTGCTTGCTTTGTTTCCTCTGGGCCCTAGAAAGAACACGGGCAACCGCTTTATCATGGGAAAGAAGAAATCATTCCTTCAATGACAGATAACTTCATTAGAACCATGAATCAGGAGTGAGGTCAATTTCTCTTTCTGAAGTCATTTCCTCGTCATGGTTATCCAAAACTACTAATACACAGCTGCTAAATGAATCAAATCTTATCAAGAAACTGAAACAATCCAAAAATTAAATCACAAGCGACACTGATACAGGTGGAGAGTGGGGACATAAGCAGTGAGAAGACTATTCATCCCAACATCACTTGCCCACCTTAATTTCTAGCTTGCTCATACCAACATTAACCTTTTCCACACCTGATTCACTCTTCACCTCTGTTTGCTTATGACTTTTAAAGTTGAGCCATGGGTGTTGCAAGCACTGCTCAGCAGTTGGTCGTTTCTCGGGTTCAAAATCAAGAAGAGGACCAAGAAATTCCGTGAATTCATGAGCATCACTTTCAGAAAATCTATATTTGTCAACTAGTAATTTATCTAGACAACCATATTTCAGCCTACGGATCCTCTTCAAATCTCCGTGCCTGTCGAAGTAATCTTTGGATCTAGCC
The DNA here is from genome assembly GCA_038996855.1 of Solanum aculeatissimum. Classification (NCBI taxonomy): domain Eukaryota; kingdom Viridiplantae; phylum Streptophyta; class Magnoliopsida; order Solanales; family Solanaceae; genus Solanum; species Solanum aculeatissimum. The sequence goes on along the minus strand of JBCEWC010000556.1, from coordinate 49,303 downwards.
CCACCAATGGCTATCTGCTCCACCATAAATTTGTATAAGAAAAATTTAAGCAGTAATTCTTAAAGGCCACAACAAGAATATAATGTGCTCACCTTCCGAGGGATCTTTCCTAGAAGCTCCATCATCATAGCTAGATGATCCTGCAACCCGCCAAATAATAACAGAATATCGTCAAGCGAAGTAAGAAAATAATTTCTCTATGAAGAAAAATCTATTGGACAGAGTTCTTTCAACACTAGGTTGACTCCACCTAACACCCAGAAAAAACAGACCTCAAATCAGAAAAACATAATACTCATTCAGCCGAAAAAAAGATACAGAGAAACAGTTGCATTATGCAATGAAAGGACAGTAAAACAAAGAAACAAAGATGAAATTGTCTTGCCTCATCTTCGCTGAAACCTTCTCCGCCTTTGGGAGTGAACATCATCTCACCAGTGGCAAGCTCAAATGCAATACAAGCAAAAGACCACATGTCAGCAGAGAATGAATATCCAGATTGAAGTATAACTTCAGGGGATCTGTACTGTCTTGTTTGAATTTCTTGTGAAAATTGCTTATCCGCCCAGCATGCATTTCCAAAATCCACAACCTTGCACCTCAAGTCAATCCCATCAAGAGATCTACTTGATTTTGGAGTCCCTCCTACCCCACCCATTGAAGCCCGTCTTCCGGATATCCTAGCTGCTGCTCTTCTTGCCCTTCGCTTTAGCTTTTTCTCAATGATATTCATTGTTACTCCTCCATTAGGGTTCCCCTCAGGCCTTTCAAGTATGGGAGCCGTTCCAGATCTAATGGGATCTTTTGTGGCATTAATTGTGGAAAGTAAAAGAATATTTTCAAGTTTCAAGTCTGTATGAATAATTCCAAGTCCCCTATGCAAATAATCTAAACCAGTCAAAACACATTTGCACATTTCCCTAACTTTGTTCAGTTCAAGGCCCTTATAGCGATTATGCTTGACAAGCTGCAATAAGCTATCACCAAGAAATTCAAGAACCATGCATAAGTGCTGTCCATTAGGGCCTGTGTGCTTAAAATGGTCAATAAGTTGTACAACATATTTACTATCAGATGGATCACCATTGGCAATAGTAGAAAGGACTTCAATTTCATGAAGAGCTGCTTGAGCATATTGTGGTGCACTTTTATGAATCTTCAATGCAACAAATCCCTAGGAGATAATAAATATAGTAACAATGTAAGCTCCAGATTTGAAGTTCTCAAAGATCCTTAAGAGCTTCCAAACCAATAAAAGGAAATCTAGATAAAATTATTCTTGAAGTTAATTTTCTAAAGAAAGGACTTCGGAAACATTTCAGAGCTAAGAAAATGGCTAATTAACACTAAAAATTCAGAGCAAATAAACCATGAAGAACAGCAATTGCACTTAACTGCTTCATCAAAATAAGAGGTTGTTCTTGAACACCTACAGCAGGTGCTGCTAATAGATTGATATTCAATCTCAAAAAGTCGCTCTACCATCTACCTAACTGACTCCAATTCAGGTCAAAGTTGGCATCAAAGAAATGTTTTTGATCACAAAACAAAAGTCACCTCAAGAAGCAAACACTCCAAAATTCTTGAACTGAGTCGTGCCTTTATTGTGAGGAAAACATTACAAGCAATGCACCATTACAAGGGAACATGAGTGCAGAACTGAAGTCATCTCAAACAATTGAGAGGTACCTCAAACATTAATTTAACTGTACAGAAGATCATGCTTATCATCAAGGACCAAACACTTGTGGATGTGTAATAGCTCTCACATACTTGAAAAGAAGCCATGCATATTCATCATCATGTCTGTCGAGAACATAAGCAATAAATGCTTATTATAATACTATGAATATGCTTTCACTAAAAAGGACTTTTCAATGAAGAGTAGATTGAAAATATTTCCTAGCATAACCGGAATGACACAGATGCGACAAGCATTTGTCTTGAAAGGACAATTGCTGCTGGCCGAATAACTACTTGAAACCTTATTGACTAAAACTTATAGGAGATAATTCATTCCTAGCACAGTGACAATTTGTAATTCTGATAATTACAACAACTACAACTAATACATCTCAATCATAAGCTAGCTGAAGTTGGAAAAATTATTTAACAAACAAAAATAAATGAATAATAACGATAAAATAGCACTTCGGTAAACGAAAAATTGAAAGAAAAGGAAAATTTGATTAAACACTCACGGATGATCGAGTATCATATGCGAGCCAAACGGTGGAAAACTCTCCCCATCCGAGTTTTCGCTGAGCGATATATCGGCCATCGGAAAATGAATCGCCGACTCTCACCGCGTGGTAACCTCCTTTCCTGTAAGAATCGAATCCCTCATGTTCATCCTCCGACGCCGACGACGACGACGAACAAGACATTGTTTAAGACTGAATCACAGAATCGTGATCTGAAAATTCCTTCCCTTTGATTATTAACAGGAAGATGCAAAGTTCCGAGGAAATATCAAAATCAATATGTGGACTTTGGGGAAGAGAAATGCAACAGAGAACGATACAGTGCGTTTAATGAGGGAACATATGTGGCCTTCAATACAAGACTCGCTCCACTTTTCCCTGCTTTTAATTTTCGTATCCTTTAGGATAGTTATTAATTTCAGAATTTATTATTTATATATAAGATAAATTATTTTATTATTAAGATAAATTATTTAAGAATTATCTAATAACTCAAGTGCTAGTGTGCTACTAATATGATTAGTTAGTCTAGGATAAATGCTACTTCTACGATGAACCTCTTGTACACATTGCTTGATGATCTGTTTTGTGCTTCTATTTTTCTTTTGGAAGATTTTGTTGTTTCTTTCTTGTCATATGTAATACATCACTGTTACCAATCCCATTTTGTACGGTTTAGCTTCTGGATTCTTCCTTCTTTTCATGTGTTGTTGCCTATGTTAGTTTCTCATTCCACTCTTTGATGCACCTCACAATAGACATCCACCTGAGCATTCTTTGTCAAATCAGTTCTGTTTTTGTACATACGAAGAACAGATGTTGATGGTTCTCTGGTTCTTTGTTACATAGTAAACATAGCAAATCGGTGTGTATTTTCTATTTCTCCAACCTATCTTTTGTGAGTAGCTTTTTGTGTATTGCCAGGTATAATATGAATATCTATTTGGGCCTGTCAGGATTGTTGCATATCATTATATTATCAGATTGGTCAATTTGTACATTACCAAACTCAGAACTCTTTCTTGTTTTATTCTTTCTACTAGCTTTCTAATTCATAGATAGTAATTTAGGCTACTAATATGATTAGCTAGTCTAGGATAAATGTTACTTCTACAATGAACCTCTTATACACATTGTCTGATGATCTGTTTTGTGTTCCTATTTTTTTTTTTTGGAAAACTCTGTTGTTTCTTTCTTGCCATATGTAATACATCACTGTTGCTAACTCCATTCCGTACAGTTCAGCTTCTGGATTCTTCCCCCTGTTGTTGTCCATGTTAGTTCCTCATTCCACCCTTTGATGCATTTCACAATAGACATCCACCTGAGCATTCTTTGCCAGATCAATTTTGGTTCCGTACATATGAAGAATAGATGTTGATGGTTCTCTTGCTCTTTGTTACATAGTGGACATAACAAATCAGTGTGTATTCCCCATTTCTCCAGTCTATCTTTTGCGAGTAGCCTTTTGTGTATTGTCAGATATAGTATGAATATCCATTTGGCCTTGCCAGGATTGTTGTATATCATTCTTCTCCATGGTACCTTATTGAGTTCACCTCTGATTTTGCTATACATCTTGTTGATATTGTATGTTTTTGCTTCCAAAATTTTATATTTTATTCTGAAATTATTTTATCTTGTACCTCACGTCAAACGATTCCTTGTTATTTCTAAAGCATGTGTTATTTGTTCATTTTATTACTCTCTCCGTCCCATTTTATGCGACACCTGTTGACTTAGCACGGTGTTTAAGAAAAAAAGGAAGACTTTTAAAACTTGTGGTCTAAAATCATTCTTAAATGTTTGTGTGACTGATAATTATTTCATTAAGTGTAAAAGAGAATTTTTAAAGATAAATTATTTTCAATTTGAGTAAGATACATTCTTTTTGGGACGAACTAAAAAGAAAAGGTATCACATAAAATGAAACGCAGGAAATAAAAATAATTATTTTTAATATATATTTTGATTTAAAAAGAAATAAACAACTAATATGAAACTATAAAATACTAATTCCTTTCTTTTATTAAAAAATATATGACTTTTTTAATGTTGAGTTGGATCAATATTTTATTACCTACTTTACCCTTCATAAGTTCATGTCTTTTGGACGACTTTTGTACTTTTTATTTTGGTTGTAGAGAAATTTCACCAATGTCTATTTCATTAATGGAATCCTCTTAGTAAACAAATGGAAGTTTCCCTTTGGTGCATCGTGTAATATTTTGAATTTTTTATCAAGTCAAAATTTGAGTACTGACATTTTAATAGGTTAGCTAAATAGCTATCTGTATCCTCACCTCGTTGGTGAGGGTTCAATTCCCAATATTATAATTTCCCCTCTCCTCCTTATTTTGATTTTTTTTTAAAATTTTTGAAGTTGTTTTTTTCAATGAATAATCTAAATTAAGTACATAACATCATATATTAAACGAAAAAGGTCTAAAATACCACTCAATTATTTGAATTGGTACAAAATTATTCTTCATCCAATTTTTGAACCCAAATACCCTGAACGTTAACCTTTTGACTTAAAAACATCTTTGATATTAACCTATTGGCTCATATTTGCCCATATTTTTATCAATTTCTCTAAAGTAAAATCATTAAATATTATTTATTAATTGTTTAATCCGATCGGTCCAAATTAAAATCCTTCTAAAATAAATGATAAAAATCACATATGATTCATATTTTAACTTGATACACTTGAAAATAATATTTAAAAGGCTTAAGTCATCGATAGACACCTAAAGTTATCAACATTTTTCATTTAGTCACCTCAACTAAGACTAGTTCCTATTGAATACCTAAACTATTCAAAATGTGTACCTATTAAACACACAATGTTGGTTTGGCAAAAATATAATAATGTGTGTGTAATTCACTTGCTGACGTGACAAAGTGACAAATTAAAGGATGTCATTTGACATATGAATAAGAAATTTTTTTTTATAAAAAGACAAAAAAAATAATTATTTTTTATTTCACTACCTAATTATATATATATATATATATATAACTAGGTAGTGAAATAAAAAATAAATTTTTTTTGGTCTTTTTATAATTTATTATTATTTTTTCTTATTCATATGCCAAATGACATCCTTTAATTTGCCACATCAGCAAGTGAATTACACACACATTATTTTTTTTTGTCAAATCAGCATTGTGTGCTTAGGTACACATTTTGAATAGTTTAGGTGTTCAATAAGAACTAGTCTTAGTTGAAGTGTCTAAGTGAAAAATGTTGACAACTTTAGGTGTCTATCGATGACTTAAGCCTATTTAAAAATTTATTAATTTCATAATATCTTCTTATTGGCTATATTAGATTAACCATTCATTTATTAATCTAACTCATAACTAGGGATTCAACAAAATGCATATTCGCCCTGCTCGAATAGGACTAAATATTTATCTTACTTCAATTTGAAAATAAATAAATAAATTTTTTTTTGTTTTATTATAATTACTATTTTTATTGTTATCTAACTAAAAATTAATGTTTGGTTTACTATGATCTTATATCTATGACATATATTATTTGGTATAGTGGTACGATATTTTATTTTAATTGATAAAATGAGATTAAGAAAAAAAATATTTTCTTACATTTTTATTAGTTAATGTGATTTAAAAAAAATAAGGAAAAAATTCTTTAAAAATAATATTTTCATTAGGAACACAAATATATTTGAAAAGAATATATATATATTTTAAAAAGGAAATTTTTGACCCATTTGGTAATAATAAGCGCATTTTTGGACTAAAATATCATTGACAAGAATATTTTTGGACCAAAGTATAAATCAAGAGTATTTTTAGTCCTTTTCCGTTAGTATTAGAGTATTTTTAACCAATTTCTAATAGTATAAGAACATAAATAACATAAAATATAAATAACAAATATTTTTTATCCTTTTTGATAGTACAGAAATATTTGTGACTTTTTTTCCTTTAAAGAATCATTTTTTATTTTTTTTGCCCAAATAAATTGAGATTGAGCGGAATAAATATAAAAATTACAGCACACAATGATGATATTGTCGAAAAAAAGGCAGTTTTTTTTAAACAAAAAACAAAGATGTGAAGGTGCAATCAAGAGAGAGAGAGAGAGTAATGCTATGTGCAATTGTGCTGTCCGTAGCACAAACCCCATCAAACTTCTGACGTCATCTTTTCTCGATCCTCCGCCTACCGATCCCTCCACTGCCCACTCACCGGCGGCGGATCTTCTTAAACCTCTAGAATTCTCTGCCCTAATTCTTCATCACAGATCTAATTCACTATTGTAAAACTGATTGAATCGATTCACTAATGGCTGCGCAGAACCAAACTCAGAATATGGATCAATTCGAGGCTTATTTTCGCAGCGCAGATTTGGATCAGGATGGTCGGATCAGTGGTGTCGAGGCTGTTGCCTTCTTTCAAGGCTCCAATTTGCCCAAACCAGTCCTTGCTCAGGTTCGTTCGTCCATTTCTATGTTCTCTTTTTTTTTTTTTGTTCCTACTAGAGTGAAGGAGAAGTGAGGAAATTGATGCTAGTTTACTAAGCTATCATAATTCGGCTACGTCAAATCACAGTCATGTGGTATGAGTCCTTTTTTCTCTGATTTGAATTGTTGCAACTCCAGTTGCTACTATTCCTTGTTAATCCGTATTTGGTCTGAATCGCAACAACATACTTAAGTGAAATCCCACAGAGTTGTAGGCGGACCTTACCCTGCCTCGTGGAGTTAGAGAGACTGTTTGAAAGACTTATTGGTTGGAGTCTCAGCACAATATTTTGTGTAAGCCTATTAGTTCCTGCCTTGCCGAGTTGGTTTACCTGCTACCTTTGCCTGTGGGCTGCAGCAAGATGCTCAGTGAATTTGTCGAGATGTAAGCTAGTCAGTTTTGGTTAGCATTGTCAACTTAAAGAAAAAAAACTGTTAACCGAAAGCTGTTTTTTCTTTTAAAAAAATGGAAGTTGATCCAAATCTGTTTGGTTGAGTTAGATATTTAATTATATAGATAAGAAGGAAGATTCGGAGTGTTCTGTCACAGTTGAGATCAGCTTGAGGCTGTTTCTTCTACTGCTTTTCAATTTACAAGTGAAGGATTCAACCTCTATTAGCTTCAATTCACCCTTATGTATCTGCGCACCATATTTCGTCTTCTCCAATGCAGCAGTTCTAGGAATGGCGATGTTCATCATCAATGTGTAAACTTTTCACCCACGTGGTGAGACATATTCTTGGCATGTATATTCCACCTACATGTGCATATTGGTTTGCCTCACTTCTCATTGCAATGTCATACCTTTCTACCGCTTCTTCCATCACTTGATTTATTGCTTATGATGGCTTATACCTGTTCTACAATGCTTGCTACAGTTTTTGAATGTTATAAATTTTCGATATAGTAAACTTAGAAACAAATTATATATTTAGATACTAGATGAATAAACGAGTTATCATAATTTTCTAATCAATCCCTCTCTGGATTGGTTTATGATATGACAGAGGCCAAAATACTTTGATTTTATTGGAGTGGTCTTGAAGCATTTTATTGTCAAATACCTTGAAGTCTTTCGGTAATTTGAGCTTCCAAACATGTTGCTATACAGCAGAAATAGGATGTTTGGGCTGGGAAGACATGGTATAATTCAGAAAAGAGAAGCAGAGAAATTTACTATTGACGCATTCAATGAATTTTTCAGAACTCAATGTAAACAATATGAAAATGGGTAGCCAATATGAGATACATGAAAAGTTCAGTCAGAATATTAGCAAAATGGTTATGCAGATTTTAATGTTTGAAATCTTCACATTTATGTGTAGTAATACAACAAAATGAACAGCAGTCTGGTGACTTAGAGTTGAAGATACTAAACAGTAGAGTAGAAATTTGAAACTAGGATGACTACTAAAATGTGTTAGAGCCACTTGAGATGTAACAAAGGTGCAGATTGCTCTGTGGTTCAGGCTGCTTCAGTGGTAAGACTCAGACATTATTGTTGTTGATACTTGATAAAGTATTGCAACAATAATTATGATGCTTGCCATAAGACAGGTCAAAAATCAGATTTGAAGATAATTTAGATGTAGAAGAAGTAGTCGTCTGTAAATAGTCCCTCTGCAACACCTGTCTAACTTCTGGATCTATCAATATCCTCACGTCTTCTTACTACAGATCACGTGCTCTTTTGCCTTTATGCAGATATGGACATATGTTGATCAAAGTCGTACGGGTTTCCTTAGCCGCCAAGAGTTTTTCAACTATCTTAAGCTTGTTACAGTGGCGCAGAAACGGGAGTTGACCCCAGAAATAGTGAAAGCTGCACTATTTACCCCAGCTTCAGCTAAAATTCCTGCCCCCCAGATAAACCTTGCAGCCGTATCAGGTCCTCGTCCAGCGAATAGAGTTGGTTCTGCAGTCCCTCCAGTCACTGGTGCTTCAGTGCCTCCAGCTAACCGTGCTGTTCCAACAGCAGCGCCAAGTTCTGCCATTAGCGGTCAACAGGGTTTACCAGTTCAGCAGAGCCAGTACATGCGGCCTCCTCGACCCACCGTTCCAAGCACCAGTTTCCCTTCTCAACCAGGTGTTTCTGCTCAAGGAATGCCAGGTGGTGCCGTGGCAGCTTTTAATCCTGCCAATTCCTCTGATTGGCTTTCTGGTAAGGGTGGCTCCCAAGCAGCTGTTACTTCCCAAACTCCTAATATAGGTATCAGTCCTAGAAGTCAGGATGGATTTGATCATGCCTCTCCGCAGCAGAACCAACAAAAGACCACTTATTCAGCGACACCAGGTTCATCTAATTTAAATGATGCAACTCTGCGTGGTAACCAGCCAGATGCTAAGGATCCTAAAGCCCTTCCAGTTTCAGGAAATGGATTTGCATCTGACTCGCTTTTCGGAGATTCTTTTTCAGTTGCGTCAGTTCAACAAAAACAGAATTCCGCACCTAGTATATCTTCTGCTGGCAGTTTACCAGTCTCACCAGCCACGGTCACTGCATCTGCAGGGCTCCAACATCCAGTAAAGGCCAGTCCAGTTGATTCACAAATTCCACTTCCGCAGCAACCAATAAACCCGCATCAGAAAGCTCAGTTGACTGGGAGACCAAACCAGCAGGTTTTAGTGCCAAGTGCTGCTGCAAATCCTAATGCAGCTGGAAATGCTCGTTCTAGTCAGTCTCAGCTTCCTTGGCCAAGAATGACTCGGTCTGATTACCAGAAGTACAGCAAAGTATTTATGGCTGTGGACACAGACAGGGATGGAAAAATTACTGGCCAGGAGGCAAGGAACCTGTTTCTAAGTTGGAAGCTGCCTCGAGGTGTGATTTGCTTACTGCCTTGATCTATTTATGAAATACCATGTACCATCTGTTTGTTTCATGTTACCATTCAAAAAAATCTGTTTGTTTCATTCTCAGAAGTTTATTTGGTAATTGCAAATATCTATTACTGGTTTTGTTACGATCAACTGAATGTGGTATGCATCCTATAGTTGTTGCCAAGTGATTTGGGGCATCAATATTTGCTGCTGTTCTTGTAGTTCGAAGCCTTCAATTTTGATGATTGGGACTCTGAGACGTGGAAGTGGTAGCTCACTACCCTGTAAATCTTGGAAAGTTGGTCACGAGTTTGTTTGATTCTTCTTTGTGGGAAGGGCGAGCCTGTTTTCCCTTCAACTTTGGAAGCTATATTGTTCTGCCATTTTTTTTAGAAATGTTAAGATTTATAAAATCAGCGATGGGTAGTGCTGAAATATGTGAAAGTGAACATAAACCAAGTGAAAACCCTGTTCTAATGGTATAGGGACTCTAGAAGGCCAAGTATCGGTTCTGCTTCATTTATGACTTCCTCCTTACACACACAAAAAAAAGTGCAACTCTCAGACTTGATTTGCTAGATTGAGCATGTTATGTCTTTAACATGTCTGACATTCCTTTCATTCCATACAGAACCAAATACATGCTGGTATGTTATTTCACAGTTCTCTAGTTTCATGTTTAATCTCTTAGATTCGGCTCTAAAAGGTGAGGTTTAAGTAGACAACAGATATGTAGCCTTGGAGCCATTAGCTTGATATGTAATTGTACTTTGTTTATTAACTTGAAGTACAAGTTGTCTGTAGGTTTTTCTTGATACATTTATTATTTACTTCAATTTAGTTAGTGATAGAGACTTAAGAGCTCAGTGGATATGTTAGAATCCAATTAAAATAGCGTATAAATGTCAAATGAAGATTATTTAGAATCCAATTAAAATACTGTAGAAATGTGAAATGAAAGATTATTCTTATAAAAAATAAGTCAACCCTTGAATTTTTTTCCTGTTTGTCTACAGGTTGGTTTAACTTCTTACAAACTATAAATCTTTATTTTGAAGAGCTTAAACCAGATAAGTTATTTAGTTAATCATGATGTCTCCCTGTGAAATTGGCTAGTTGAAATACTTCTGTTGGATACACCATACTATTGAATAGTGGAACTTGATTAGGTAGCTCATTTCTTGCCTGTCCAAACTTTTTCTTGGTTGGTAAGAGCTATGTATCACAGATTCTTAGGCTACAGCGGCTATAGTTTTTATTCAAACATCTAGTAGTTTTTTTAAATTTGGAATGCCTGGGGACTCATAGTTCTGGTATAGCGCATCATTGTATGTCCCGGCTGGGCTATGCACTTCATACTTTTATCTGGCTACAATATTCTTGCAGGTGCTTTAAGATATTTTTGTGCTGTCTATTATGACCTGTGGCACAACATCTTTCTTGCTCATTAGAACTCATGCTAAATTTTCTTTATATCTGCAAGCTGTTGGTCTTTTGGTCCTTCGAAACAATAATATGGTATGCTTTTTGTTTGTCAGAGGTGCTGAAACAGGTGTGGGATTTATCTGATCAAGATAATGACAGCATGCTGTCTTTGAAGGAATTCTGCATTGCTCTCTACCTGATGGAGCGGCACAGGGAAGGTCATCCCCTTCCTTCAGTCCTTCCGACCAATCTTATTTTTGACGAGTCATTTTTGCCTGCTTCTGGTCAGCCTATCCCACCACATGGTGCTGTTGCTTGGAGACACACACCAGGTAAATTTATTTCCTCTGTTTATAATATTAATTATGCATGGCCAATGACCAGCGAATGTGCATATGCGTATTAGCAAATAGAGCAGCTGATTCTGTTTTGAGTTATATAATTTCCCTCATGTAGTATATTGGTATTGACTCACTTTATCCATAGATTTAGATTTTCGACTAGATACTTACTCTTTCCCATTCACATGATATCAGAGCCTAACCTTCGGTAAGCCTGTTTTCATACTTGTAAGTCAGCATTCAAGTCATTGTTTGAAGGTCACAAGTCAAGTTACAAATGTGGGGGGTGTTGAGTTGTATAATATTTCCATTCCCGTTTATGTCGCCCACATCTTTTTTTTTTCCATTCCCAAAAAGAATTGACACGGGAAACGATTAACTTTACACTTTCCATTTTGCCCTCAATAAGAAGCTTTTGTAACAACACAAATGTTATAGCGTGGTCAAGGCAACAAGTTTCATAAAATTAGAGCATCAGAAATGCTATGACATGTTTTGGATGACATCAGTCCAGTTTTTATTTTATTCTTTAACTCTGTGTCGAGTCAAAATTGGTCACATAAATTGGAACAAAGGGGCTATCCTACATTTATATATAAGGGCACTTGAAGTGGTATTTATAGGTCTTGTTCCAATCAGCCATAAACGTTAAAAGTTTTTGAGTTTGATGCTAAGATTCTTTCACTAAGGCATTATAAGCATTTTATCTGATGATAACTTTGTATACGGAACGTGCACAATTCAGAAAAATTATTCTTTATAACTACTACTTATTTCTTATTCTTGAAAGTTGAGAGAGTCAGTCAAATATCGGTTTGGATACTTGAATCGATTATTTCATAATAACTAGATTCTCCACTTTTTATATTTGATTTGGCTCAAAAAGAGTGTTATATCTCTTGTTCTTCTCTATCTTCATAATTGAGGACTAAAGGTCTATATTTCATCGAAGAGTTCCAATAGTATAGAACTTTTCATTTATTTATACTTCATTGTGTTTTCTACTGGTTGATGTAAAAAATCTTTGTATTTGTGTGTACATACACGGTAATTGCTGTTGCTGTACTGTACCATATTGACCGAACAAATCGTAAAACTAGCTATACTGAAAATATAGTTTGAATCAAAGCAGAAAGTTTTGGCTTTGTTATGTATTTTTGAAGAGAGTGCACCAAATGGAAGAAAGTGAAAATTAATGGTATTTGGCAGTCTACATATTGTATTTGAACCTCTTCCTATTTTCCAAGGTAGGTGACAGGTTAATCAGACTCTCTTCCTCCTCAGTTCAAAAAGAGAAGCTAACATCATCTTAAAATTTGTCCTCGGATTGCACTATATAATTGATAGTATATATTGTATATCAGAAAAACAAAATGTTCATCTGTCTAGGTCTTTGCTAGTTTTATTTGGTATCCGGATCAGTCTGGAGAATTTACCTCCTGTTTCTTATCTTTTGATTTGGTTGCATGATTTTTTTGTTTCCTAGCCTCCCAGCAAGTACAGGGGCCAAGGGGTCCGGGACAGATGGTTTCTGGTGCTTCGGGAAGGCCTCCACGTCCAGTTCCCATTCCCCAACCCAACGAAGCTGTGCAGCCTGGTCAGCAGAAGCCTAAAGTTCCTGCACTGGAGAAGCATCTTGTTGACCAACTTAGTCAAGAGGAGCAGGATGCATTGAATTCAAAGTTCCAGGAAGCAACTGATGCAGAAAAGAAGGTGAAATTAAACTGTTCTTCTCAGCGGCTATTTCCTTTCTTCCTTACTCTTCCTCAGATCTTCCAATACTTTCTTCTTTTTCTATGGTTATCTGAATTTTAAGCTTCATGAATTGGATCTTTAGCCAAACATGTGAGAAAATGAATTGTAATTTGAGAATGGATCTTCAACAGTATGTGTCTCCTAGTGAAGTGTGTGAATGCAATCACAGTTGTAACACATGCAACAGGATGCACTTTTGTGCATTACTGGAGACTTAACATGATTTGCTGGTGTATTAGGTGTACTTCTATTTTAACACTAAATTATATTATATGTATTGGTTGGATCTGATGTACTAGAAGGCAAATGAATACTTTTCTTTGGAACCAATTGACAAATAGTTTGTCTGATTTGTGAAACGACAATGTTACATTTAATTTGATTCAGAATGTGAATTATATGTATGGTGTGGATAGTGTTGTGTCTGGCTTGTCAGTTTCCTTGGTTTCAGGTCAGTTATAGCACTAGCTCTTGATTATTTCTCAGTTTTAGAGAACTATAATGAAGAATATTTGGCATTATTTGAATTTCCTTAATTGTTAATCTTTTTGTGATTAACTTCCTTAATTGTTAATTTGATGCTATGGAGGACCAGACACGGATCTTTATGTTCAAATTTAATTTAATTCTAGTGGAGCCTCTTCTTATGTCGGTTGGTTCTTGCTTTACTTCCGCTTGTAACTGACCAAATTTATTAATACAATTTCCCCCGCTCTATGCTATAAATATTGAAGGTCATGGAATTGGAGAAGGAAATTTTGGAAGCAAAAGAAAAAATTCAGTTCTATCATGCAAAGATGCAAGAAATAGTGAGTGTCTGACCTTTATGCATGTCAAGTTCAATTAATTATATTCAGATATCTATGTATCTGTTTTTTTTGTTTAGGTAAATAATTTCATTAACAATTGTGCAAACCCTGTATATCGAAAAAAGAGATCCTACAATGCTAAAATGGTTTGCTTTTTACTGCTATTTTGTTTACCAGATTTTATACAAAAGCCGATGCGACAATAGACTAAATGAGATCACTCAAAGAACATCTGCTGACAAAAGAGAGGTAAAAACTTTTCTGAACATAGGGAAGCCACATCCCATACATGTTGTTTAACTTAAAATGGAGAATTTGACAGGTTGAGTTATTGGCAAAAAAATATGAAGAGAAATACAAGCAGACAGGGGATGTTGCTTCTAAATTGACAATTGAGGAGGCCACCTTCCGGGATATTCAGGTATTTGTGGATTTGTTTGTCAAATGCATTCGTGTAAAGTTAACTTCCCTTGCTCATATTTTCTTTATAATCATGTGGAATTGGCTTGCGTTTAAATGATGTGATGTTGCTGAAACTTTTATAGGAGAAAAAAATGGATCTATACAAGGAAATTGTTAAAATGGATCAAAATGGCAAGAGTGATGGTATCCAGGTTGGAATATTGTTTCACTACTCAATTTGGTAAAGATTAGTAGAACTTTTTTGAAGCAGACGTTTCTCTTTTATAGGACCGTGCTAGTCAAATTCAGATGAACCTTGAGGAGCTAGTAAAATCACTGAATGAACGGTGCAAAACTTATGGCTTACGAGCTAAACCAACTACACTGCTTGAGCTTCCATTTGGTAATTGTACAAATCTATTTGTACTTTGTGTGATGATATAAGCTTTTATTTGGTTGTATCATCTATTGCTATATTTTTATTTTCAAATCAGTAAAATCTAATAAAGAAGATTGTTTCGAAAATATAACTCCAATGCCTTGTTATTTTTTGTGCTGAATTGTGACCAAGTAATTGTTTCTGATAAGAATTTTGATGATAAAAAATGGTTCCCTGGAAGAATTGTGGTTCTAGTGGAGATTGTTCTGTTTTAGAAGTGCTATTTGAGTTTCACCTATCTTGATTCTCGGCTAATAATATAATGAGCTGGACGGACCTGCAAAAAGTATTCGTCATGAGGCACGTTAGCTGGACATTCAACTGCCTTTAACAGAGATCCAAAAGTCACTGGTCAATCTGAAGTTGAAACCTGTCATTCTTCCAGCTATTTTGAGTATATTCTTTATTGGGCCATTAGAATTAACTTCTTGTTGACTGTTTATGGATGTGACTCTTTTGGCCGACTTTTTCTATAAAGAAACCTCCAATTCAAATATGAGGTCTTCCCTCTTTATATTTACCTCAGGACCATTTAGTTCATGATATAATGTTAATTTTTTCTTTGGAGATCCATGTGTATTCTCAGTTGGTCAGCAATTTTTATGTCAAGTAGGAGTTGTGTGATGTATAATTTTAGACTCTGTCACAAGTGTCAAATTTGTGTTACCCAAGTTCTACGTGTTTCTTGTCTGTAATTTTCTTTGATGTAAATTCTTTTCAAATGCTTTCTCATATTATAATTTGTATTTTCGAAGGTTGGCAACCAGGCATCCAAGAGGTTGCAGCAGACTGGGATGATGAGTGGGATAAGTTTGAAGATGAAGGTATGTTTTAAGAAGTCCACTTGTAAATCAAAGTGCTGACACTTAAAATGCCGCCAGAGCCATTGAATTAGTTCTATTTCGTCTTTGGGTTGCTTTTGGATGTGAGGGCTGTAGAAATTTATTAATTTGGCTCATTTTATTGTTGAATCTTCTTTTTAACAGGATTCACATTTGTAAAAGAACTGACACTTGATGTGAAAAACATTGTTGCTCCTCCTAAACCAAAGTCTTCATTGGTTCGTGAGAAAGCATCAACTGAACATGATACTGGAAAATCATCTGCCGATGCCGACACTGATGCAAGGATAGATAAGCTGCCAAACCATGTACAAGCTAGAGAAGTTAGTGACATGGAATCTGCACATGGACATCAAATAACAGCAAGAAGTCCAACTGATAGTCCATCAAGGAGTAATGCAGTTGAAAGCTCATCCAAAGAATTCAAAGAGTCTATGTACGGGAAGGATGTCAATTTTGATGGTTCACCCCATGGTGCCCAAAGGTAATGTGGTGGTTCTCTATTCTTTTGACCATTCAGTCTATCATGTCTTGTTTTCTAGTAAAAAATTCTGAGGATGTTTTGTACAGGAAAAACGCTAGTTTTGATGGTTCACCCCATGCTACCCAAAGGTAATATGGTGGTTCTCTTCCTCTTTTGTGTGATTCAATATACCACTTTCTTTTGTTTCCCAATGATGACAAACAGCCTAGAATACTCAATTGTAGAGGGATTCCACCTTCTACAAACTATTGTACAGTTCCCTAGAATCTGAATCTTCGTTTAATTTTATGAGTGCAGTGAACACTGGGGTACTGAATCTGTGTTCTCGAGGGATAAAAGTTTTGATGAATCTGGCTGGGGTACGTTTGATACCAACTTTGATGCGGATGCCGCATGGGATGTCAATTCAGTTGCAAAGGTAAATAGATTATTTTGCATTTTCTTTTTCACTTTTGCAACCGCTAGGTTAGATGAAGACCTTAGCATATTGTAGAACATTATTGTCTAGGCAACCTTCTACTCGTTCACAGAGTTTGTTTCGTTTGGAATAATACCTTTTGGCATTATTTAAAAGCTGAAAGTTCACATTATATTGCCTGCTTGCTTTGTTTATGCAGGATTCGGAGCATGACACTCTCAAGGGATCTTCTCTTTTTGGAGATGACGATTGGGGCTTAGCCCCTATTAAAACAGGGTCCAAACAGTCTATCAGCTCTCTACCGAATCAAATGCCATCTTTTGATTCTGTTCCTAGTACCCCGAGTTACAATGCTGGATTAGACAACACGTTCCCTAAGCAAAGCCCTTTCTTTGATTCTGTTCCTAGTACCCCGAGTTACAATGCTGGGTTAGACAACACGTTCCCTAAGCAAAGCCCTTTCTTTGATTCTGTTCCGAGCACCCCAAGTTACAATGCTGGTTTCAGTTATTCAGACAACATGTTCCCGAAACAAAGCCCTTTCTTTGATTCTGTTCCAAGCACCCCAAGTTACAATTCTGGATTTACTCAAACTGATACCTTGTTCTCGAGGCAAAGTCCCTTCTTTGATTCTGTTCCTAGCACACCAGCTTATAATTCAGGAGGCTCCCCGAATGCAGATAATATGTTCCAGAATAAGAGTCCATTTGCCTTCGGGGACTCAGTTCCAAGCACACCTATGTACAGTTCTACAAACTCGCCTCGAAGACATAGTGAAGGGTTTGAAGAAAAATCGAACAGCTTCTCCAGATTTGATTCATTTAACATGCATGATAGTGGCCCCTTTGGCACTCGCGACTCTTTTTCAAGATTTGATTCAATGCGCAGCAGCAGAGACTTTGACAGCGATCATGGTTCATTCCAGCAGCAGGACTCGTTTGCTAGGTTCGATTCATTTCGCAGCACTGCAGACTCTGACTATAATTTTGGGCTCTTTCCTCCTCGCGAATCACTGAGTAGGTTTGATTCCATCCGTAGTACCAGGGACACAGATCATGGTCATGGTTTCACATCTTTTGATGATGCAGATCCATTTGGGTCAAATGAGCCATTTAAGACGTCAACCGATAGTAAGACACCAAAGAAAGATTCTGATAGTTGGAAAGCATTTTGATGGGATGATGGCGTACTAGTACCAAGTCCTTTTTCATTCTATTTCATTTTTATCTTTTTGGCCAGTTTGTTGTTTGTAGGTTATGTGATGTTGTGACTAGATAAAGATGTGTGCGGCATGCGTTAGCAGTACGATAAGCTGTGTTGTACTATTATTTTATTAGCTTGATTTTTTATTTTATTTTTCCTTGTGAATTTTGACCTTGTCTACCACATTAATTTTTCGGACTTCAAGGTGGACAGTAATTATGCTGGTTCACCCATATTGAATGTATAAAGTGTATAATGAACATTTTTCATCAGTTGATATTGGAGAGTTATTTTGGTTTATGAGTGGATTTGGCATCCTTGTAGCTGAGGTGTTTTTTTGTTCTTTTGATAATTCAAAAAAATTATCGATAGTATGGAAGGAACAAAGGTGAATCCTTTTTTGCCATTAGGAAATGAAAACCATCGATTAAAGAGTAATCGAAAAATATCCATCTTGTAAAAATCTCTTCACGTGAAAAATTAAGAAAAAGCTAAGCTATTTCTGGAAAGATGTTGATCAAGGAAGAAGAGGTACCATAGACTGCAAAAGCAGTGCCCATGACAATAAATGCAGCATCCAAAACCAAACCACACCAGCCCAATTCATCTTTAAAGACAATCAAGTGAAACAAAGCAGGCAAGACAAACCCCAAAACAACAGACACACTGCTCCCAACCAGAGACATGAAATCATCAAAATTGGGTACTGTCAATGCCACAAAAGAGACTATCAAAACCACATGCAGTATCTGCCTTCACAGAATCTTCTTTCTATCACTTCATAAACTGGATTCATCATCAATGGGAAAGCCAAGAAGAGGTCTATGCAAAGGCCAAGCTGTACCAGACTGCTAAGCAGTCCCTGCCCAAAATTAGTAGTGATTATATCCTTGGTCTCTTCCCCAAAGGCAAAGTAACCCAATGCTCCAAAAACACCATATAAAAATGCTACAAAGGCCACTGACAAACCCAATATTTTCCCAAATTTGTCCTTGTCTCTTGTCTCAGATTCCAGAGGCAACACCATTCCCATCCCTTCAAAAGCATAAACAGCCACACCAAGACCATAGAAAAATACACTCAATCCACCAAACATTTCTAAACTAGGCCTATTCTTGAGATAACTTGGCACATCTTCAACCATCACTACACCCAAAGCTCCTAAATCAACAATTTCAGCAAAAATACTCAAAGGGGCTAAAAGGGTTAGGGTAGGAACTGAATTCAACCCCAACTGGAATGGGAAACAGCTCCAAATATACACTGATTTAGGTGAAAACCCCAAGATTCTGGGATTGGTTTGTGTGATAGAAGAATTGAACAAGTATACCAAAGTATTAGCTATGAAAATCATGTACCCAACTGAAAAACATGCTTGGGATAGAACAATCATAGCATCAACAACAAAACGACCAATAGGTCCACACACAGCAAATCCCAAATCACCAAAAGATGAGATTTTTGTAGCTTCAAATTGGGATTCAAGCTTACGCCTAGAGAACCCATTACCCATCCTGTTCTCATGAATGTGTACGGAAGTCCAAGAACTCCTGCACCAACAAGGGACATGAAAATATTAGCAAAAGTCTTTAAAGGAGAAGAGAGTTGTTGATTTTGGTCCAAAAATGGAACATCCTCTCCAGGGATTTTCAGTACATGGGATGATGAACTTGCTTCGATTATCTTAAACCCCATTGTTGTCTAATCTCAATCAAGAACAAAAAAATGATGATCAACTATGGACTGCAAAGGGCACTCAACTTTTATTTTTAACTTAAAATCACTTTACCATGAGTTTTTTTTCTCAAAAATCAATTCAACTTTGATTTTTAACTCAAAGCACTCAACTATTAATTGTTTTTTGTCTAATTAATATTTTTAAAATTTAAAATATGTTTATTTAAATTATTTAATGATCTGCTCCACTTGACTCACTCCGGTTAAAATATAATATTGATCCAATTAAACAGTTATTCCCCTAAATTACTGGGTCGGGTGATTAAATAATTTAAATGAATATATTGATTAAAAATAAAAATTGATTAAGTATATTGAGTGACTTTGAGAGTAAAATATTAATAATTAAATGACTTTAAAAATAAAATATTAATAATTGAGTGACTTTTCAATAAAAAAATCTAAACGGAGTGACTTTTCTGAGAAAAAAAAACTCATGACTTTAAAGTTCAACGTGAGCATTTGTATATTAACTCAAAAGAAAAAAAGGAGGACATTCAATCTATATCTGTCCCTAAAGAAAACCCATCTAGGGGGCATCCCTGTATAATTGGACTCATATGACTTATCCTTTATTCATGTATACACATTCTTCACGTTGTATTGCCAACTTACCTTCCCTCACGTATTAAATCACATAAATACTTCAATTCGATAATTTCAAGTTTTTATTTTTAAAAATATTATTTTGCTTTTTTTAGTATTTTTAAAAATTGAAAATCGAGATTATCAGTATTTATGTAATTTAATACGCAAGGGAAGGTAAAAAATACTACTTACTTTATATTATCATTTGTTTTTCTCTTTAGTCGTTTCAACCTTTTTTCATATCTAGTATCTTCCACTTAGGAGTTGATATTTTTGAGACGATGGTCTTCCGAAAACAGTCTCTCTATTCGTAGACCCTACTTGTGGGATTTCAGTGGGTATGTTGTTGTTTGTAAAATTCTACTTACTTTCTTTGTCTCAATTTATACGATGTAGTTTGATTTGATACAAAATTTAAAAGAAAACGAAAGACATTTGAAACTTGTTCTCTAAATTAAGTCATCTTCAAATTCTTCTATTTCTGTACGTGTAACATGGAGCAAATGTGCTATCTTTGATTCATGAACCATCTGTCAACTTATCACACACAAGTGATTGAATAAAATGAAAATCTATATAAAATATTTTAATTAAACACAGTTAAGTGAAAATAATCAATACGCAAACACATGTTATGCATCTATTTATGTTAGTTCGATTGTTCCAAAATTAAAGTATCGCGCATTTCAATATACATCCATATGGCCACAAGAACCTCAAATGGTAATGCATTTTGATAGCACAAGAAAACTAAAAAGCTAAGTTCATACATAGAATGGTCTTTGAAATGATTTCTACCAAGCAATATCAAGAGTCTTCAACTTCACCATACAAATAATAGCTTAACAAAGTGTGAACTTACTACCTTTTGCTTAGGACTAAAAACAATTTCTTCAATATACATCTTATGACATGCTATGAGTAAAAAAAGAACAAAAAGGCCTAAGACTTTTTTGCTATGATCTCCATCAGGGAAGAAGAGGTTCCATAGACAGCAAAAACTGTGCCCATGACAACCAATGCAGCATCAGAAGCCAAACCATGCCATCTTAGTTCATCTTTGAACACAATTAAGTGAAACAAAGAAGGCAACACAAACCCCAAGACAATGCACACACTGCTCCCAACTAGTGACAAGAAATCAGCAAAATTGGGCACCATCAATGCAACAAAAGTCACTGTTAAAACCACAAGCCATCTCAGCCACACACAGTACCTGCCTTCACAGAATCTCCTTTCCATCACTTCATACACTGGATTCATCATAAGTGGGAAAGTGAAAAACAGGTTTATGCTAAGGCCAAGTTGAACAAAGGTGCTTAGCAATCCCTGCCCAAGATTAGTAGTGATTATATCTTTAGTGTCTTCACCAAATGCAAAGTACCCCAATACTCCAAAAGCACCAAACAGCAAAGATATGAAGCCCATTGCCAAACCCAAGGTTTTCCCAAACTTGTCCTTGTCTCTTGTCTCTGATTCCAGAGGCAAAACCATACCAATCCCTTCAAAAGCATACACAGCTACACCAAGACCATAGAAGAACACATTGAACCCACCAAACAATTCAAGAACAGGTCTGTTCTGGAGGTAAATCATCACATCCTCAACCATCACTACACCCATAGCTCCTAGTTGAACAACATCAGCAAAAATGCTCAAAGGGGCTAAAAGGGTAAGTGTGGGAACTGAATTCAACCCCAACTGGAATGGAAAACATCCCCACATATACACTGCTTTGGGTGAAAATCCCAAGATTTTGGGATCTGGCTTTGCAATTGAATAATTGAATAAATATTCTAAAGTATTAGCCACAAAAATCAAGTAACTAACACAAAAGCCAGCTTGGGAGAGAATAATCATAACATCAACAGCCAATCGACCAAGAGGCCCACACACAGCAAACCCCAAGTCACCAAAAGATGAAATTTTTGCAGCTTTCATGTGGGATTCAACCTTACGCCTGGAATAGACCAAAAGCATCATACAGTAGTAGGTAAGGAAGGCAACTACTAAGAGCATGATAAAACCCATGACCCATCCTGTTCTCTTGAAGGTGTAAGGAAGACCAAGAACTCCAGCTCCAACTATGGATATGAAAACATTAGCAAAAGTCTTGGAAGGAGAAGAAAGGTGTTGAATCTTGCCTAGAAGTGGTGTATCTTCTCTTGGGATGCTCAAAACATGGGATGATGAACTTGCTTCATCTTTCTTAAACCCCATAGTATTATCCCAAAATCAAGAATCCAATCCAAGTTTCACACAAACCCCAGAAATTAAAAATCAAAACTTTAGATTTGATATACAAGAACACAGATCAAGATTGAATCTTTTTCCCTTTTCTTGCTCCTTGTGGAAACTTCTGGGAAACAAAGTAGGAGGAGAACAGAGAGATAAAGAATTGGAGTGTGGTTATGGGGGTTTTCATGTTCCATATTTTAGTCTTTAAGCTGCCGACGACTTTGAATTGTGGTGGGGCTTGCAGAGCTGTAAGATTTTCCAAATCAAAGCAAGTTGAAACTATCAAACAAGGAAACAATGACAAAAATGGAATAGTAACTATTGTGTTGGTTATTTCAAATTGTAAATAATTAATTTTGGTGAACAATTTAAACATTTACAAGGTGGGAACTTATTGTCTTTCAATTTTTTGGTTTTCCATGACTTGTTTATTACTCCTCTGTTCCCATATTACACGATTATTAAGAAATTAATAATAATGCATTAGTAAATTTTATCATTTTATCTTTTATTTATATTAATATATATTAAATTAAATTAGAAAAAATTATTAATACACTAATTAATTATGGGATAAAAATAGAAAAAAAAATTAATTTTATCCTAATTTAATAAGTGTTCATATAATATAAGACAAATATTTATAGAAAAATATCTCATATTATATGGGACAGAGATAGTACAAATTTGCATCGTAAAATCTCCCTATGAGATGTACTTTTATTTGTTGAATGTAGCCCCCAAGAATATTTGTTCCAAGTATTTATTAATATGTACTCCCTCCGTCTCAAATTAATTGAATTTTTGAGATTTTTTTCAATGTTTAAAATAGTTGAATTGTTCAAAGTTCAAGATGAATGTTTGAAACTTTTTCATATTTGTCTTTTCATGTATTGAAGTTTTATATTTTTTCTAGGAGATAAATTACACTACATATTTATTATTTTACAAAATTCAATTAAAATGGGACAGAAATATTAATTATTATTATGATAAAACTAATTTTGCTAATCCATATTTACTTGTTATTGTTTGATACAATTTTTAAAAAGCAATAAATAATATAGTAATCTTATTACATCACCCATAAATCCATAATTATTATAAATCATCTAAATGAAAATAAATAAAACAGGCATAAAACCGTAAATTATCTCTTAATTTTCATATTGGACAAATTAAAAGGGAAAGAAGATGGTATTTATATGCTACCATCAGTTAATAACTTTTGTGTAATATAGGAAACATTAAAAATTACATAACCAAACGTTCGAGAAAGTTTGTTTGTGGTGTAAAAGGAAAGATGATAAGATCATAAGTACGTCGTTGTCTCTCTATTTTCCTCCGTCTTGATGATAAGATCATGAGGACGTCGTTGTCTCTCTATTTTTCTCCATCTCAATTTATATGAATAAGTTTAACTTGACGCAAAATTTGAAAAAAAATTAAAAAATTAATGACGTAAAATGAGTGATTGATATGTATATAGCTAAAGATCATTTCATAATAAAAATATGTCATTTTTTTAGAGACCGACTAATTAAAAAGGTAAATCATATAACTTGTGATAGGGAAGTAATAAGTTGTCAACTATCATTGAAATAATGAAGAAATACTAAATAAGTTGCGGGAGGAACTAGATACATTGCACAATTATTAGGCACAAAAACCTCATGAAAAATACCACAAACTTGAATTTTCCTGCTCTTACTTTTCATACAAAGAGAATGAGCTGCCTAAAAAAGATTATAGAATGCGTACCACCTTCGATTATGAAATCTTTCAGTAAAACTGTTGTATTTGAAGTATGTTAGTTTCAAAAGTCTTTTATCTCATAAATGATTTAAAAACAATATGATTAAATGAGTCTTAATATTATTAAACTTTTCATTTCTGTGCTCAAATATTTTGCAGAATAGCATTTGAACTCTCCAACTTACAATAGCATCAAGAATGAGAGTATTACTTTGCTATTGAATATGGATATTAAATCAGTTGCCTATATAAGCCTGCCAATAACCATGGATCAAGCAGGCTTATCATTGCTTTAGTAAAAAGAATGAAACTTCATTCATGCACAAACAGAGACTAGCAACACTCATTGCTGCCAGTAACCATGGATCAAACTTGTGGCACAGAACAAGAGACTACATACAGGTGCACATAGCCAAGAGTCTGCATAATAACACCAGCTTGCCTACTTCACAAAGAAAAGGACAATATATGCTGAAGTTGGACTCATGGCATGATCCAATTTAGTGTACCTTTTATGAATTCTGATGTTGAAGTTAGTTGGATATGCATCCAAACAAAATATTAGCTATACAACTATCAAGTGACTACACAAGAAAAATGCATATTATCAGATCCAAATAACCACAGTAACATAAGATCAATATTCCTAATAAACTGTCCTCATAAAACTTCTAGATAACCTAATTAAAACAAAAACAAGAGAAACAAATTTTTTATCAACAAATAAACGAAGTAGCCCTATATCTTAAACAGCAGATTAGATAACTTCTGTGTACCCTTCTTCACACTAAAAAGAAAAGTAACCCCAGATATCTAACACTAGAGTGTCCATGAGATTTACGACATTTTCTGCCCACCCAGGTAAAATTGTGTAATGAAAATATTTTCAGGATTGTCCAGGTTTCAAAAAAAACAAGAATAGCATAAAACAGTAACACCCAAAAATACAAAAAATTAACTGACCATGTATTGCTGTCATAGCATGAGAAGAATTGTTCTTTCATGCCAGAAACTAGAAGGAATATGTCAAATGCAGAAGCATCAACAGTCTAGATCAAATTAAGTTACAATACCAACCAGGTCAATCAACTAAAAGTCAAAGCCAAAGTTCACATTGTTAAAACTAACAAAACTCAATACTTCCAGCTAAGGTGCTTGGGTTTGTATCAGATGCAATAATAGGACCAGCAAAGTTTTGGCGTTAGCTAGATTTTTTCTGAAGGAGTCCCAGTAATTGCAGGATGTAGTACTATACAAGTATAAATAGTTTCATAGATGGTTTGATTTAAAAAATACTGCTATGGCAATGATCAAACCTGGCACTAACTGACTACCTCCCGCCAGGAACTTAGATGCACAAAAAATAAGAAAGAACAGAAGGAGGCAAAGAAAATATAACAGTAATAATGGCTTCAACAGCATAAGGATACAAAGGAGACCAACAATTAAATATAAGACAAACACCAAGCAGCCAAGTCAATGCAATGCAAGAAGCGGGTGTGGAATCTATTCCTACATAAGTATATTAAGAGAATAGCAATGCCAATATGGACTATCACTAATGTAAGAGTAGTTAAAGCAGGAAAAGCAAAATTTAGGAGGATGATTTGACCCCAAAAAAAAGGGTGTGATAATAGGTTATTAGAAAAATGCTAATATAACGATCAAACATATGAGATCAACTAACTAAAATTTCAAGCAAGAAACCTCCAAGAAAACCCTAAAGAGTCTAATTGTATTCTGTGACAAAAACAGACAGTTAATTATGGACCATTTCCCAATTGTGCATCAGGAGACATGCTATTAGTCCAATTCCATTGGGCATACCCAAAGGAACAGCCCGACACAAACAGTTAAGCATGAAAAATAAGCTGTGACAACATGCACCACGTATGGATAAGTATGTCTTAACACCACGAAGCAGGTTTACTATAGTAACTACTACTCCTCAGCTACATCCTTCTAACCAGAAACCTCCACTCTAACCTAACAACGAATATTTCCTGAACCAAGATTCTACATAGAGGGAATACCATCATGATAAAAGGACATGTATCAACAAGAAAACATTGCAGATTAATTGTTCATCCTTAGTTCTATCTATGCGAAAACATGACCTAATGGTTCCACAAGAAAATATAAAAAGAGTGGCACTATAACCAACATGTGTTAGCCCATTCTCTTCGATCACAATAACAGTATAATAAAAAGCAATAAACTTCCTCAAATTCTAATGAACTTAAAAAAAACTATCTTTTATTGCTAGGGGAACATCCATAACCCATATCATGCTTCCTTACACAACAAAATCATTGCTTTAAACAACTTTTATCGCTCTCATTTCCCAATCTTACAAAAAAAAATTACAGAAATACCCACACGACAGAGTTCAGTATATTTAAATCAATCTAGCTCTTTCTGAATTTTAATTCCCATAGAATTCGCCGTCCCAATAATAGACTTACAAATTGACTCCAAAGGCATGTACTGGCAAAAGGGGTCACTCTGCTTGATTTTAGCGATTTCATAAACGTGCTTTAGGGTTAAAGTCGACGCCGTTACATGGCCAGGTCGGCCACTTCCCAGATCAATTCCAGCTGCCTGCTTTAGGTACCAAGTTACTGACGGAGACTTAACGATGAAATCGAAAGTCCCATCCTTGAATGCAGTTATAGTCACCGCCATTGGTGTTCCAGGCTTGAACTTCTGGGTCCTAGCGTTGAAATCCTTGCAGAATGCCATGGAATTCAGCTTGTACTGACCGAGGGCCGGGCCTACTGGTGGGCCGGGCTTTGCTGCTCCGGCATCGACGGTAAGACGGATCGTGGCTGAGAGAGGGCGGCGTGTTAAGATCTCTTTTAGCGTCGCCATGGTTGAAATGTGACGGCGGAGAGCGAGGTTTGGTATTTCCGCCGGTGACTGGAGTGGATTTGTTCATTGGGCACTTCTAATGTATGGGCTTCTGGCCCATCATGTTAATGGGCTGATTCATTCTTGGTCTATGAATAACTATCTTTTTGAGATTTTTTTATAAAATATTTATTATTTTTAAGATTACTTTTTTATTTACTGTATTACCTAAGATATATCATATTTAAAAAAGATTTATCATTTATAGCAATTGTATTATGTATTAAAAGCGAATTTTATATATATTATAATTATATTAAAATATATTATACTTATTTTAGTTAAAAAATACTATGTTATGTATTAAAAACAAATTATTCTTGTAATTTAGATATATAACACTATGTATAAAAGTTTTTTTGCATGCAACATATATGTATTATTATTGTCTTAAAAGATATTGCGCTTCGTTTGATAAAAGATCTGCATTATGTATGAAAAGTAAATTATACTAAAGTTATATAGCTTTAAATGATAAATATTTCTTAAATGTGATTACGTAAATATTCAATATGCATTTTGATTAGTCAGCCAGAAATAATTATAAGTATTCATTAACCAAATATAATTTTATCAAAAATGTATTTATATATTGGTCCTGATTTAATAACTAGTTATTATTTTAGTAGACAGGTTTTTATGTCGATCCTAATGACTTTTAAGTTAAAAATCATAAGTTAGAATCCCTCGGCTTTTGATTTTTTTTTATTTTTTTACTTTTTTAGCTTTAAAAAAGTTTTGGTATTACTCAAACACTTCCAAAACTTAGAAAGTGCTTAAAAAACGCTCCTTATTATGTAGCTATCGAGCTATCTTATATCAACTAAAATATCAAGAGAAACTCTTAATAGTTTTCTATCAGAACCATTTGTTTTAAAACAAAAAAATGAGTTGTATATAATTCAGCAAAATCTTAGAAATGTCCAAAATAGAAATGATCTATGAATTTAATATTTTACCATAACTGTTCATATTAAAAGTACTAGCTCATTAAGGCTTTGTGCTTTCCTTCAAGAGAAGCAGGTTCTTTATTCTGCAGTAACTTAGAACCTGCTGTTTTTCATAATGCATCAGTGGCACACTTGTGTATTACTCAAAGTATGTGCATTTACAGAAGATCCATTGATACAAGATCTGTTTCCCCTTTTCATACATTGTCACATTACCAAGAACAGAACATCCATCTGTTTGCACCAGTAATGCTCAGCTTTACAATCATTTTGTAGAGAAAGGAAACTTTTTCTTCTTCTGAGTTCTAGAAGGAAGGAAAACACAATCCAGTCACTTCATAGATTATGGTCTTGGTATGAATCAGCACATAATTTGAAGAATAGTAGTAGCACAAGGACAGACATCCAGTACTTGGACGCTCCAAGATTGCAGGAGCTCCGTATTTCTCATCATCAATAATCAATATGAACCTGGCCAGCAGAAACTCAGAAAATTGCTGACCAAGGTGTATGCTAAGATATATTATCTATACAAACAGTTGTTGGACTCTCCTTCATATGTCGCTCAACACCCCCTTTAAAAGATCCAGTCCTTCAGCTGATATACTTCTCCTTCTTGTAGTTTTTGGTATTTCAATTCGAGGTGGTGGATCATGAGAGAAGCAGATTACAAGAACGGTTAGATTATCACAGCAGTTACGCTTCAGTGCCTCCTTGACTAGAAATTTTGAGCATTTCTCTGGATCATTATGCAGCATGAGCTCCTTTCTTACGATTGTTACTGCATATTGGCTACTCATGACATCCCATAAGCCATCGCAGCCAATTATCAAGAATTCATCCTCTTCTGATAGGACCACCTCTTCAAACTCTGGCTCAGAGATCAACGGGCACTTTGAACCTTTAGCACCCTTTATGTGCCAGTCACCCAGAGCTCGTGCAACTGACAGTTGGCCATTGAGGTAGCCATCAAAAATGACGCCCCCTAGTTTTTCAATTCTCAATTTCTCAGAAGTAGCATTTGGTTTGTGGTCTTTTGACAATTCAATTGCTCTTCCACGCTTCCCTAGTACAGCTCGAGAGTCCCCAGCATTAGCTATTAGCATGATCCTGTGCATTGCAACAAGATACAACAAATAAATGAGGGCAAATTACAATTTGAGACAATTAAATGGGATACACAGGAAAGATAAATATAATAAATACATAAAGGAGTAATGTATGTCCAAATATGCCTTCATAAGGAAAAATCAAAACTAAAAACGGGAAAGATATGTCACGTGGAATGTAGTCTGAAGGCCAAAATCAATAGGAAAACCATATTTACGCAATAGACTTACATAATTCAAACCAGCAATGCAATCCACTTGGACTTGAACTTTAACAACATAAGGGCCTATGCATGTGTTCAAAATACTCTTTTCGAATCAAATAAAAGCCTTTGTCAGCTGTAAACTAAACAG
Organism: Solanum aculeatissimum; assembly: GCA_038996855.1. Lineage (NCBI taxonomy): Eukaryota > Viridiplantae > Streptophyta > Magnoliopsida > Solanales > Solanaceae > Solanum > Solanum aculeatissimum. The sequence goes on along the minus strand of JBCEWC010000556.1, from coordinate 20,017 downwards.
AGTAAAATTTGGAGAATTCCTAGAAACAGTTGCAAAACCCACAAGCCCAAATTAAAAGTGGACTAACATGAGGCCATCTATGTTTGCCTTACAAGCTAATGAAGCAAACAACACCAAATAAGTACTGGGAATCGATATTTTAGGCTAAACAAAGCAGATCAATATTTTGCAATAACAATAGCATACCCAGTGTAATCCCACAAGTGGGGTCAGTAGAGGATAGGATGTACGCAGACATTACCTCTACCTTTTGAGGCAGAGAGGTGGCTTCCAGTAGACCCTTGGCCCAAAAAAGCGGAGAAGTTCGAGAGAAACAGATCAATATCTTACCGTCCTAAAATAAGTGCAATCAGAGCAGTTGTTCCAGAAGTACTGTCGAGAGACTTTGTATCAGCTAGTGTATTATCGGCTTTCTGAAAAGCATTCCTGACAGATTTTTTAACCATCAATGGGAAATGGGAATCCTCCAAAATAAATTTATGGAGATTCTGTTGAGTGAATGCTGCAGCATCAACACCACCGTGCCCATCAAACACCTGGGAGTACAGAAACAACAATCAGACAAGTACTATCATCAAAATCCAAGGAGTTGACTATTTACGTTGGGCATTTCTAGTTGATATCGTACAACTACCAAAAACTAGATACAGAATATCACAATTAAATAACATGGTTTATTAAAAAGTAATAGTGCTCATTTTTCAGCTTTCTAATTTAAATACTGAGTGTTTAAATTTTATGACTAGTAAGAATTCAATACAAGACGTTCAAAGAGCCCAGTGAAATCAGGTTGTATCAGGCTATCAGCCAAGAAGCATGTTTTGACTTCACACACAAAATGTAATTTTCGACAGATGTATGCAGTACTTCAGCCCTTCATTAAAAACTGAGAATTTGAATCAGATAAGGAACTACATACACCATAATATGCTCCTTGTGAAAGAAGACCTTTGGAGTCATCAACATGTTCCCGAAGATTATCAACACAGATATGTTCATCTTCCATGTACTGTTTGGGTCCCATCTCAGAATAGCTTCCTGACCGAAAGATGGGGACATAAGAACAATTGTCACTTGATGGTGATTTGAGACCGAGCATTACTGTATTTGGTTCCTAGAGATTTAATAAGACAAATACAACTTTCAATTAGAATGCAGCATAAACACACTGATAGATGAAAAGCCTCTCCAGCTAAACAACCTACAACTGTATATGCTTCCTAAACAGTCATCATGCACAAATTTGTATATAAAAATATGCAAGGCAACTTTTGTAATGCAAATAAACGGAAGTTCATCAACAGCTTATGATCATGATGTGACCTACAAAGCCAGTGTTGGCATAATCATGGCATTAAAATCATAAAAGCTGGAAACAGTTGCAAGATATTAGATAATCTTTTAACAGTTCACTAGAGAAAATCAAGCTATTCAATCTCGAAATGGAGAACAATGTCTACACTAGGATCTACTTTTCACTGCTAACAACACACCAGAAGACTTTATCTGGGAAGAAGGATTTAAAAGCAGACAATGTTGTCATTTAGCAAATACTAAATAGGATTGCCACTAGTGAATAATCACCAGGAACCACCATGCATATCCGATCCCATTTTCCTCTTTTTGTTTTTCAATTAGTTCATTTCCACATCAGGAATGTACTAATATTGCCTCACAGATCACCCTTTAAGCATCTGATACAGAATCCTGCTATAGGATATAACTTCAGTACATAACATACATCACAATTCACACACTATCATGTTAAATTACTTGGTCTTTTTTCTACATAATTAAACTACTTGAGATTCAGCAAGCATAAGACCAAACTATCATTTTTTGGCAAGAAAAAGAAATTTCCAAATTTGGATCCACTCACCATTGCAGAAGCAGCTTCCAAGCTTGCTTGGCTGATACAATGCCTCATCCCTGGATGGTTTCTTGGTGGCTTCCCTGCATTTGGCTGACTCGTACTATCAGACACTTCCTGATTTTCTTCAATTGCTGACATATTTCCCTTACAGAACCCATTCTCAATTTCCCCATTACAGGGTGACATATTGGTGCCTGGAGCCATCATTTCTTTCATTCACTCCATCAATAGATCCCTTAATAGTGTGCATTTGCTTTCATTCATGGTTTCTTTCCCCTTAATAATAACTATTATTTTTTCTTGCTTCACATGGACAGCTGTGTGACTGTTTCTTGATCCCAGCTCAGAAACACCACAAGAACCCACATTTTTAGGAGTATGACTGACCCTTCTTTGGAATTGAGAAAGAAGCAAAGTCACCCACATGCCAAGATTTAAACTTTATCAAGATTTGAGATTACCCAAGATCTGGATAAATTAACAAAGAATGATTATTAAACCAACCAAAAAAAAAACAGAAGAAACAAAGCAGTTTGTAAATGTGAAGTAAGGGGAAAAAGAATAAGAGATTAGATGAATGTATATGGATAATTAGAGTGGCGATCCCAGCTTTGAGCTCTTTTCATGGCCGGCTTTGTAGGTTATGGGGATTGGGAGATTGGGTTTGTTACACGTGGCACTGTTTTTGGATGGCAGGTATATTAGTTGACCACAGCCTTGTATTTTCCCATTTACAAGAAATTAATTACAAGCCTTTTAATTTATTTCTCTTAATTTTCTTTTTAGTTCATTAAAGAAAAATGTTTTGCTCTATATATAGTAACAATTTACTCCCTTCGCCTATATTTACTTATCCAATAAATAAGCTAGAGGTGCCCCTGTGGAGGATAAGATGAGAGAAGTGAGACTGCGATGGCTTAGACATGTGCTGAGAAGAAGCACCGATGCTCCTGTTAGGAGGTGCGAGAGGTTGGATTTAGGAGTTACACGAAGGAGTAGAGGTAGACCGAAGAAGTATTGGGGGGAGGTGATCAAACAAGATATGGCGAAACAAGATAGAAAGGAATGGAGGTCGCGAATTAGAGTAGCAGGCTAATAGGTTAGCAGGAATAGGTTGATGTCTGGACTTGGGGTATAGTACGGTAATAGGATTAGTCATATTTTTATATCATGTGTTGTCATTATTCATCATATATATGTTGATTTTTATCGTATTTACACACTATCATACTTTTCGTTATAGTTGTTCTTCTGGTTTCCTTTTCTTTTCCTTTCTTGTTTTTCATATCTAGTTTATTTTGCCTATAGTTTTTTGAGACGAGAGTTTTCAGGAAACAACTTCTCTACCTTTGAGGTAGTTGTAAGGTTTGCGTACATTCTACTCTTCCCAGACCCCACTTGTGGGATTTCACTGGGTATGTTGTTGTTGTTGTATATAGTGACAATTTATTCCCTTCGTCTATATTTACTTATCCACAATATTTTTTTAAAATGTTCAATAATATTTGTCCATTTTATGAAATCAAGAGATAATTTTACACTTGGTTCTTAATTTATCCTTATCATTAACTATAGTCTTTTTCTTATTAAATTTTTCAAGACATTGTATTTATTATAATCGTAGAGTGATTTTGTAGAATTACTCAAATCATTTACTACTTTTTGATCCCTATATCAAGTCAACAAGGGACAAGTAAAGATAGAGAGAGGGAGTAGTTATTACTTCCTCCGTCCATCTTTACTTGACCCCTATACTATTTTAGGATGTCCAACAATACTTGTTCAGTTTATGAAATCAAGAGATAATTTTACACTTAGTTCCTAATTTCCCCTTGTCATTAATTATAGTTATTTCCCTATTACATTTTTCAATACATTATATTAATTATATTCAAAGGGTGATTTGGTAAAATTACCCATATCATTTACTACTTCTTAATCCTTGTACCAAGTCAATAGGAGTCAAGTAAAATTGGACGGAGGGAATATATACTCTCTCTGTTCATCTTTACTTGTCCGCTTTATTAAAAATCTCACTAAAAGAAAGAATAAGTATATCTTCTTTTTAAAGTCCAACAAATTTTCTTGAAGTTAGATAAAATTATTTCTCAGAACACTAAATATTAACCTAAGTTCAAAAGATAAATTACCCAAAACCATACACTAGACAATTAACAATATAAGAGATCCTCTTGTATGATTTGTTTTAATTAATCATAGTCAAATAATCAACTAAAAGTACAACTATACAGTAATTAATTACAAAACAACACATGTTATGTATTTATTAATTATTTTGATTTGAATATTGGGTTATTAATATTATTTCTCTTCCTAATTTTATAATATAATTAAACAAAAAGATACTATTGAGATAAAGATTAGTGGTAAAGAAATGCAAGTGGAAGATATTAAAATTTTATTAAAGACAATAATGGGTGGGTACTACAATTTTGACCCTTTTTTCCAGAAAAGAACTCTGTTGATATAGACAATTATTTATTTATTTCCAATCAAAATTGTGAAAAAGAAATTGATTTTTGGTGATTATTTAATTAATATTTATTTGAGAAATAAAATTAAACATCACATCAAATACGTAGCAAATAAGAATAATTGAGTAATTTAATGTTCATCCCCACTCTAGACAACAAGAAATGTCCACTACTTGAGCAGGACCACTTAAGATCTATACAAAATATACGCAATGAGAAATTATTTATCCTTGATAGATTTATCGTTCAAACTATTTACCTTCTTATTTTTTTTTTTTTTATTTTACAAATAATATCATGCTGAAATCAACATAGTATCAGCATGAATACTATGAAATAATCCTCTTTAATATTCAAATAATATATATATATATTATATCGTATTCTTTCTAAACTCCACTTATGAATTACACTGATTATATTATTGTTATTTCAACGTACACAGACGTTCCGACAACATATTTCAAATGAAACGACTAGCCAATGCATGAGGACCTCAAGTGTTGATAAAAGCCACATAATTCTAAGACAAACTTCTTTTTCTTTATAACTTTTTTATTTAGGAACCAGTAGTCAAGATCATGTGTTGTACGGACATAATACATATTATTTTTATGATTTAGATAAAATTTTAAAAATTATTAATTTTAATTATTAAATTTATAATATTTTCAAGTAGTTTCCACACACCTAGGAGCATACAAGGTTCAATCATATGTAACAAAAGGTTAGAAGTCCACTTACCTTAGAAGAAGTCTCAAATCAAGTCAAGTCCACAACTTTTCTCCTTCCACTATAATCCAATACACCACAATTTGTTCAAAAATGACATCATAATCACATAACGTATCTAATGACACTAAAATCAAGAAATTGGGGTGAAAAGAGCAAAATAGTAAAAAATTTCACGCCAAAAAAGTAATCACATTACTTTTACACGGAAAAATAATTTATTAAGGGTAATATTATAATTTCATAGTTAAGATAGATGAAAAAATAATTAAATAATATTAATAAAAATGACACTATAAAATTAAGTAGACATGTTAATAGTCACAGTAAATTATATGATATTGGAAGTTGAAAAAAAGTGAACATTTCGTACCTTAAATTTCTACCGTCACACATATTTTCTTTATTTACACAAGAAAAAGACATGCACATTTTTCATGCGTTTGTGCTGTAGATTGAGCAAATCTTTTTCAGTCCTATTTTCTTGGCAATGATACCTGAGTGGGTTACTTGTAGTTCCAACAAAGATAGCAAATTCGGTTTTTGTAAGCCATACATGATTATCTAAATTTTGGATTCATAAAAATAGAAAAGTTCAATTTTTTTTAGCTGAAACTCAAGATTTCAGATAGTTGTATTTATTTGCTTTCCCTTTATGCTTTTTCAGTACTTTTCCTTCTGCTTCTTGTTCTTTCTTTTCCCCCTTTGTCATGGCGCTTTGATGTTCTGTAAGTAAATTTCTTGTCCCTACACAATTTTCTCAAGATTTTTGCTCCTCTTTTTCTTATTTTACTTGATTTTTGAGAGTAGTTTTAATATTCTTTTTTACTGCTCCATTATCTCCTTATGAAATATGGCTCATTTCACACTGCCTGCTTCTGGGTGGGAAATACTGTTCATGTCCTTCTAGTGTGAAATTGAGGCTACCCCTTTTTCCCCCTTTTTAATATGCTTCCACAGCTTTAACCATTAGTATGTGTTTTGAATTCTTGATGTTACTGCTTACTATGTATGCTTTCTGTGTGTGCTTAGCAGGGTCAAGATTGCACATTTTTGTCCCCAAGTTCACTATGAGACTATTTTGGACATTGATTTTGATAGTTCTCTACAATGGGTATTCTTCAGAGGGGGTTAATTCGACTGTTTCTGCAAGGCCTAAAGTTGTGAACATAGGGTGTATGCTGTCTTTCAATTCACTCGTTGGGCCAATTACCAAAGTTGCTGTGGAAACTGCTGTGGAAGATATAAATTCCAATCCAAATGTTCTTGGAGGAACTAAGTTGAATATGATAACATTGGATAGTAATTCCAGTGGATTTCTTGGAATAGTTGAGGGTAAGCTATCCCTTTGCAATATATATAATGTTGTTGCTTTTGTGGATAACATTTTCATTGTTTCAATAATTCTCTTATACTCTTTGTAATTTTATGTAAATTGATTCGTTTTGATGACAGCTATCCGCTTCATGGAGACAGATACTATTGCCATTGTTGGCCCCCAATCTTCTGTTATAGCTCATGTGGTATCAAACATTGCGAATGAGCTGCAGGTCCCTCTATTGTCATTTGCAGCCACAGATCCCTCTCTTTCTTCGCTTCAGTACCCATTTTTTGTTAGAACTTCCCCAAGTGATAAGTTTCAGATGGAAGCGATAGCTGAAATGGTCGAGTACTATGGATGGAGAGAAGTGATTGCTATATATATTGATGATGATTTTGGAAGAAATGGTATAGCTGCATTAGCAGATCAGCTGGCCAAGAAACGATGTTCGATCTCTTACAAAGCAGCTATGAAACCTGAAGCAACATTGGATGATGCCCGGGATGTTTTGGTTCAGGTTGCTTTGAGAGAGTCGCGAATAATGGTTGTTCACACTTATCCTTCAAAGGGTCTGGAGATATTCTCTATGGCACGGTATTTGGGGATGATAGATAATGGATATGTGTGGATTGCAACAAATTGGCTCTCTACTATCCTTGACACTGTTGGTTCCCTTCCTTCGGAGAAAAAAGAGAGCCTTGAAGGGGCTATCACTTTGCGTATACATACTCCTGGCTCAGAATTGAAACAGAAGTTTGTCTCACGGTGGAGCAATTTGACAAGGAAGGCAGGAGTTACTGGACCTTCAGGGATATCCTCTTATGCGCTCTATGCTTATGATACTGTGTGGCTACTTGCTCGTGCCATCAATGAATTCTTTAACCAGGGTGGAAATGTTTCATTTTCCAAGGATCCACGGCTAACTGAACTGAATAGTGGAAGTCTGAATCTTGATTCTATGAGCATCTTTAATGGAGGGAGGTTATTGCGAGACAACATTTTTAAGGTTAATATGACAGGTGTAACAGGACCATTTAGTTTCACTCCTGACAAGGATCTCTTCCGACCTACTTTTGAAGTCATTAATGTGGTTGGTACAGGTTTTAGGAAAGTTGGTTATTGGTCTGAATACTCTGGTTTATCCATTGTGCCTCCTGAAACACTGTACTCTAAGCCGCCAAATCGTTCCTCTTCAACTCAACAGCTACATAGTATAATCTGGCCTGGACAAACAACACAGAAACCTCGTGGATGGGTTTTTCCAAACAATGGGAGACAACTGATAATTGGAGTCCCTAACCGAGCTAGCTTTCGTGAATTTGTTGGAAAGATACCAGGCGTTGACTCATTCAGAGGATACTGTATTGAAGTCTTCACCACTGCTATAGACTTATTGCCTTATGCTGTCCCTTACAAGCTAGTTGCCTTTGGGGATGGCCATAACAATCCAGATGATACAGAGCTTGTACGCCTAATCACAGGGGGAGTGAGTATAAGACTACCAAGGTTCTATTGTAGTGTTTGAATAATGTGCTTTCTAACTGTATCTACTTGGTCTCTTATTTCAGGTTTATGATGCAGCCATAGGTGACATAGCAATTACAACTAATCGAACGAAAATGGTTGATTTCACTCAACCGTTCATAGAATCTGGATTAGTTGTAGTGGCACCAGTTAAGCAGCAGAATTCTAATGCTTGGGCTTTTCTCAGTCCATTTACTCCTAGGATGTGGTGTGTCACTGGTGTTTTTTTCTTAATTGTGGGCACTGTAATTTGGATCCTGGAACACAGATTGAATGATGATTTTCGTGGACCTCCGAGTAAACAGATTGTCACTGTTATATGGTGAGTTGGCAAAACATTAACTACTAAATTAGGATATATTTACTTGATGAAAGAATGTGTTCCATATTGTTCGCTCTTCCTTGACTTTCTTCTACACCATCTAGTTTCCACTTGCCAATTTCATTCTGTAGAATATCAAACTTTTGACCCTTTCCTATGTAAAACTCTTTTTCAGGTTCAGCTTTTCTACTCTCTTTACTGCCCAGAGTAAGTAACTTATGCTGGTTGAGTTACTTATGTTCTAACACTTGAATGTGCCTATAACAAAAAAAGCAATTTTGTATGCAGGAGAAAACACTGTCAGCACCTTTGGCCGTATTGTCCTTCTTATATGGCTATTTGTGGTTTTGATAATTAACTCAAGCTATACTGCCAGTCTCACCTCAATTCTTACAGTGCAGAAACTTTCTTCACCAATTACAGGAATTGAAAGTTTAGTAAATACTAAGGAACCCATTGGTTATCAGTTGGGTTCATTTGCTCGTAACTATCTGATTCAAGAGCTTCGCATTGATGAATCTAGACTTGTTCCTCTTAACCTTCCTGAAGATTATGCTAAAGCTTTAAAAGATGGTCCTAGCCATGGTGGTGTGGCAGCAGTGGTAGATGAGCGTGCGTATATGGAGCTTTTCCTCTCAACGCGTTGCCAATTCAGTATTCTGGGTCAAGAATTCACAAAAAATGGATGGGGGTTTGTAAGTACCTCTCTATCAACTTCACCTTTTAGCTTTTTCATGCCTTTGTCAACTTCACCCTTTCTTATACATGTGAACCTGCCTTTTATGGATTTGTCTCACACTCTGACAAATTGAGCATACTATCTGTCCATATTACCAACATAAAGAGATATCAAATCATGAATTATGTGAATTCAAAGCTAACCAATCTAAGGAAATTGATAATGCATGAGTAGTATCTACATCTAATACGTACAAATATGCCAATAAAGTTTATCTTTTACTGATGCATGGTTTTCTCCATTGTTCCTTAGTTATAGAGCATAATCCTGCTTGAAACTTATCTTCTGAAGCTGAATCATACTACTGTTAGCTTGATATATGGAAGGAGACTTGAAAATTTGGGACTCATTATCACTCCTGATATAACATGGTGCTTGCTTCACACAATCTGGCTTATGGTACCTTCAAAACATAGGGGGTCGATTAATGAGAACGATGAAGGAAAGAATAGAAGTACAAACATTAAGTTGGTGTATTTGGTTTGCTTATGTTGTTTATAAACTACCTTTCCTTTCATCCTATTCCATCAAACTAATCAATCTAAGACCATTTCGTTTTGAAGGGTTTATGCCAGATCTGTGGATGTTTCGAGTATAATGTCCTTTCCTGACTTTGGTGTTTTGTGACTAGTACTGATTTCTTTTCTATTTTTTCCCTCCTAGGCTTTCCCTAGGGATTCTCCTTTAGCAGTAGACATGTCAACTGCAATTCTGAAACTATCAGAAAATGGGGAACTTCAAAGGATCCATGATAAATGGCTTTCTGGAATAGCCTGCACTTCACAGAATACAAAGCTTGAAGTGGACAGACTTCAGCTGAAAAGTTTCTCAGGTCTATTCTTCCTATGTGGGTTAGCATGTTTTCTGGCTTTGCTCATTTATTTTGTGATGCTAGCATGTCAATATTGGCAATACTATCCCAATTCCGAGGTCTCCAGTGAAAGCTCGCGATCAGGACGACTGCAGACATTCCTTTCTTTTGCTGATGAAAAGGAAGAGTCAGTGAGGTCCCGATCCAAACGAAGGCAACTGGAGGCGACTTCAGTTAGAAGTATTGATCAAGCTGCATCAGTAAATGGGTCAAGGATTGACCGTACTGAGACATACTCGAACAGAGCTGTAAGTTTTGGAGAATCTGTATAGTTCATCAACAAGAATCTACCATTCTTCCTCAAATGTAATTATAAAGGTCGACTGCATATTAGAGTAGACGGTGCTGTAACTGTATCAAATTTTACAAAGTTCTGGTGCCATTGGCATATTATGTCATGCAATCCCATAACCCTTCTATAACTACTACTATGACTCAATCGCAAAGTAGTTGGAGTCCATTGTATGAATCTGCAGCTGTCCCTTTCAGCTCAAATGAGGAATAGATTTGAGCATTTAAAATAAAAATTAGATATGTTGGTAAACATACTTTAATAAGATTACACCAGTTGATTTCGTATTTACATTCTTTTTGTTTCCAATAACAGAGGTGTCCGGACAGCTTTCCGGTATCCTCCCCCCACAGACATATTTACATGGTGTAGATTACAATACATGTTACATCATACATGTAATGTAAGAATGGAACATGATTCAGATCCTATTTGGAGGAGTCTAAAGTTCAGTGATTCTGAAGTACTTCTGAAAACAGTCTTCATCTTTACAGTATTCCCACATCACTTTATACACTTCAATTAGTAGTTGTGGAAACCGCCTCCTAAAATAGCCATCAAATCCTTCTGGAACAGTTCCTAAAATTTCCTGAAATGGAGTTGAGATACAAAATACAATCTTCAATCAACATTAATATTTCCAACTTGCAACATACTGCTTCTCCAAGATGTCCCTCCAGAAAAACTATAATTCCTCAAAGGAAGTCTTGACCAAATGTCAAGTCTACACGAATTTGTTGAATAAAAATATGTATCAAGTGTTATATAAATTGATCAAAACTAACCTGAATTTCGGTGGGAAGCTCTCTATAATGATTTAGCTTGTTCCGCATCACCCGCAGCAAATCACGAATACTGTCAAATCTATATCGCCTGTAATGGCCAATATTTTTTATGAACGGAGGTTCCATCTTCTCATCCCATTTTCCACCCAAAGCCACAGGTGCTGTACCTTCCAATGCTTTCAGAAGATCAGAATAAGTCTCCCTATCTTCAAGTTCCACCCTGTCGCTTGAGTCACGAAGAAATGACAGTCGCATCTCAGCAGTCCAAAAGAAAGGATGAGCAAGCACCTCCACTGACTTTGGTCTTTTACACAGTATAACGAAACAGAAGTTTAGCCATAGGCAGATGCAGTGTACATATTTACAAGCAGGAACATGCGCTTTATCCAAGAGAACACTTGAGCAGTTTTCTCAATACAATGTTAATGGTATATTGATTGAAAACACAACTACGCCTCAATGTGCTAAGATAGCTAGCAATTCATGAAGCAAAAGCCTCTAATTTTCTTTTTTCTTTTCTTCCCTTTTTTTTTTTATATATTTCTTGACAGGGATATTGGTGGCCAGGGTGGGGGGAAGGGGTGCCTGTGGATCTCTTGTGAGGATCAAGCCTTGCACCTCAAGTATGCAAAGTTACAACTCCGACTATAGCCCCTAGTTAGTACTGGATTTTCTAAGAATCTTTTTATATGTAGTCGTTTTTTAAGGTCTAAAGAGATAAAATATGTAATACTGATAAAGAGATGTTTCTTGCATAGCCTACTTAAAATGTCGAATGAGTCGAAAACTTAAAATATTCTTCAAATTTTGAAAATCACCATGCAGGAGCTGTAATTCTAAAGGGAGATAAAAAGGGTATAATCACCTTCATAATCATTTTTTAAGTATGAAAGCATTATTGCAATTCAAAGAGAATTTCCAACCATAACTAGCTACAAGGATGTCATGGTCAATAAGGAACTCTAAATTTGTTCCATAGTTATTGGTATGGGCGGGATCTGATAGATTCTTTTTCATATAAAAACATTTGCACTTCTTACCTTAGTTCAGCATTGGGATATAACAAACGAGAAAAGAGATCCACAGCTTCAGGGATGTGTTGCGCCAAGAAAAGATCAACTTTATTCTTTATAATGTTAATGTCACGCTCAAGAGGACTTCCAAAGGGATGACTACCACCAGTCATGCAGAAAAACAAAACAGAACCCAGACTGAACATATCAATAGCACGTGTTTGACGTCCATGAAGAAGTTGCTCAGGAGCTTGCCATCCCGAACTTCCATAACCTGCACAAAAGTTATTGCTGAGTAAGATTAGCGGCAGTTATGCATAAAAATGTCAAAGACATTTTGAGGCAAGCTCTGACATAAATTAAAAGCTTAGGCCACTAAAAGAAGAATCTGGAGTGAGAAACTGGGAATTGACCTCAATTGCCAGTGAAACAATCTTCTCCTGTATGCAGCAAGGACGACAATGTAACAAAGTTCAATGTGTCATGCAAATTACTAGACCAAGGAGCATATTCAATGGTAGTGGGACTGTAACATAACTTCACTAGCAGCAAATGTTTTAGCTACTTAATTATTACTTGCCTGTTGGGTGATGACCCAATGAAGACTTATCTCCAATGAGGCGCTTGCTGATTCCCATATCAGATAGCTTAGCACATAAAACTTTTTCCTTAGTTATCAGAACATTTTGGGGCTTCAGGTCTCGATGAATGATCCCTAGATCATGAAGATGCACAAGACCAGAAACCACATCCCTGTCCTCCAGAAAGAAAATTAGAACACCAAAACATGTGCATCCCCAGACAAATTGGAATTCAGAACATTATAAGGATCAAAAGATAAAAATGAAAAATGGTTTTTCAGATCAAATTTATGTTTAACATCCACTACCAGGGCGCATATTACAATCTCTACGCACGGAAACAGCTTATGAACCAAAAAGAAGGTGACAGACAGGAAATGGAAGGTGCAGAAAACTTTTTAAGGATTGGTTAAGGAAGTAGCATTTGTAGAGGACTCGTCTTACCCACGGCAGACAGGGTAAAAATGTACTAGTAGGTGACCTATTTAATCGGACCATTCGAAAAGTTATCAAATAGCAAAATCATAAAAGAAAACAGATGAGACAGCATGGATAAAAAAGCACCAAACCCTAAAAACTATGAAGAGGAAAGCACTGAAAAGGCCAATTATGAAGCCATTGTCACGAGAAATTTTGGGTCAGAAGAATGGGATTGAATTTTCTTGTCTAAATGCCCAGCTCTATCCAGGGCGGATAAGCAAGAATTCAACAAAGTGAATTTCGCTGAGTTCTTTACCTAAATAAAGGACCTCTAGACACCTGATGCCTAGTATAGCATAGGAAGCAAATACCAAACTGTATGATCTTTTGGAATTAAAGAGGCAAAAAATAAAGCAGGGACCTTTCTTCTGAAGTAAGCTCACCCTTTCTTCAAATTATAATCAAATGGATCGCAAAGTACCCTCATATACCATGAGACAATGATAAGAGGCATAAAAAGTCCAGACTGTTATAAAATAATTCAACGAACCTCATCAATTTGAGCAACAGAGGTGAAGGACAACCATTTTCCTTCATTAAATCAGTATCCAGAATAATACCCTTCAAATTGTCCAAATAAATTCTATGCTTCATAGATTCTCCATCCAAATTCTGGTTAGGACATGCATTTTCTGAAGTGTCAGTGTAAATTTGAATAAGGTCACTCAAGCTGCAAATGCAACGTTCCAATGCAAGATACACAAAATCTTGATCTTGTTCCACACCATACCACCGAACAATATTTGGATGTCGATCGGATGCAATAAGATTCTGTATCTCTTTGAAGGCAATATCATGATGTGCCCGGACAAGCCTTTTCACAGCAACTGCACGACCTTCATAAATTCCTTCAAAGACAACTGTACCGTTGCTCCCTTTAGCAATCTCTATTTTGGAGACAAACAATTTACCAATAGAGCGTCCACCTTTGGTACATAGACTTGGTTGGAAAAAGTTCAACAACAGTTTATTATCAGCATCCACATCTGCATATTTAAGTCCAATACCAGATGAGTCACTATTAACGCCATTGCTCCCATTCTTTACAGACTTCCGTGACTTCTTCCTTTTTGAAGGTACATTTGGTGAATGTGGATTCCCAAGCTGTCTATCCAAGTTGAGTTCAGGTACTAAATCACGATTATGTGTAAAAGCCCCTACAAGAGTAGCTAAAATACTGCGAATTGGCATGTACAATCTATCAGAGCAATTCGTTATTCCCTCTTTGAATGGGCTTTTAGCATCTTGTAAAATTTTATCTTTGATGAATAAAATTATGAACACCGCCAATATGCCATACATAGTTTTTCTTATAGTATCTTTTAAGTGGAAGGTACCTACATTCTTGTCGGGCACAGGCGTAAAAGCATTATCGACATTCGGTACTGAAGTAGGAGTTGGCAGCATACCCTGACTATCAGCCTCTGGGAGCATCTTGTTATCATGACCTCGGCGTCTGTAGATAAGGGCCCTTGACTGACATGGCAATGGCATATTGAAATGTACATCAGGTTCAGATTTGTCAGGCTCCATAATATCTCCAATAAATGCATCCTCAACTTTGCAAAGAGCAGCAGCCCCTATTTCAGCAACTGTCATGTTCCACAACACTTTGTCTGAGTTTGGAATAAAGGATGTTAATGCATAGTCTGTCCTGGTGATATAAAGCGTGTATCTGGGCAGACTCTCTTCCTCAATGGTGCCATTATGATGAAAAGTAGTGCCATTGTCCTGAGTTGCTGGAGAGTTAGGCATACTATATGTGTAAATCAGGCGTCCAGTCTTAGCATCAACCAGAAATGCAGTAGTTCTTTTAGATCCCAGAACAATTCCACCATCCTCAGCTATTTGTGGAGTTGAACTAATATACTCATCAATACTCTTCATAAGTTTCTGTACAAAAATATGGAGCAACAAATAAGAGAGTAGAGTCAAATAACAATAGAAGTGTAGGACCAAACATATGTCTTCTAAAACATATATCTTAAGAGTTTGAGGATGATCATTGCTTCTAACTTGCTGAAAGAACATACCTAATGACTCATGAAACAGATATTATGTGTATTTGTATCACCCTTATTAACAGTACAATTCAGGATTAGGTCCATTCCTATCAGCCCAGGGTTGTATAACAAACAGATACCTATTTTTACTTTTTCTTTCTATAATTATGGGTAACTTACTTGGACCTCTCCAATTGGCAAAACCAAGTGAATATCCATTTAGTTTAGGATATAACTATGAACCTCTCCTCTTGTTGAGACTTCCACTCATGCTCCTTTTACTTAAGAAAAGATAAAGAGACTTACCCCGAATATTTTACTATATACATAAAAGAGAATGGATATATCAACAGCCCCTTCTTAGCTACCACGTCTTTTCTTTTCTTTTTTTTAATTACTTTTTCCCATTTTACACACTTTTTAAAAACTGAAACTGATTCCAAAATTGCCTTCAATCAACCACTACGTAGAAAGGAGGGTATATGGGTCAAATCATGCTCAGAATAAACATCTTCATATTGTGACATTGGAGAAGGGAGGTTGTAACTATTTTTCAAACAAAGGGAATATTCAGTTCATTTTGTTAAGCTAGATGGATGGCTAGTTGATAATACTATATTAATTGGTTACTGGTATAATCCTTCATTATTTGAAACCTTTTTTTTTGTTACCTTTCTCAAATAAGAATGGTATTTTTCCTCATTATCATCAATGTTAAGTGGATATCATTTCTCGTTGTATAGCACCAAGATAGCACAGAAGAGACTTGCATAAAATTTAAGAGACAATACCAATTTACCAAGCCTGTTGTGAGCATACAATTCCCAATCATCCCCATGGCCACAGTCAATGAAATAACCACTTCCTATATCAGATGATGCCTCCGTACTGTTATTGTAATTAACAGGAGCCTGATAAGAAGAGTAGATTGATGGCCCAGATCTAAATGACCAGAGTGGTGGTTTCATAGTATTTAAGCTATTTTGCTCCCTCAAAGAAACTGTGCCATCCAGGTCAGCAAACAGAGCTGTCTCAGGTTTCCTGGTTCAAGAGAGCGTAGTGTGAATCAGTAAACATAGCACAAGTATATCAAGTTACCAGTATGACAGAAAGTGAACTTAGAACAAATAAATAAAAGAGCTTTAATTTATCATTTCCAAAGGGAATCAAGTGTACACCCCATGCATCCAGTTTGCAGACAATAAGTTGATTTCCCTCAAAGACATCGAATATAATGTTTATGGGTTCAAGAGAAGAGCAGAGACGGTAGTGATGTTTTCTCCTAGATCCTGTTCATTAATCGCGCAATCACAGATGCATGAAGTATTTCATGCAGCGAAACATATGATCCAAGATAACTGAGTCTCAAGAGATCACATCCCCTCACTCATAAAAAACACTACTTTCCACATATTTAGATTGTAAAATGTAAATTACAGAGTAAGAAAAACTAGTAACCAAAGAGTAAACAGAGAGTACTATGAGGCAAAGAAAGGCAGGATGAACAAATATCCATTTTCCCGCTGTCACTAAAAAAAAGGAACACAAGAATCTTTGTTGATTATAAGGAAACAAAGAATGACATATCTGTTTGAATAAAACAATAACTAAAGACAAAAATTTAACTGAATTATGGATTAGCTGACGTGACAGCAAAATTAGTTAAAACAAGTCTAATACAGTCAAATCTAAGAGTACAATTTGGTACGTATTAAAGATGAACTAATTCCCTAGCTTCAAGAAGCATAACAAAACATGGGGAAAACATGTACAGTAATAATTTAAACAAAAAGATCAAAATATGCACCAGTAGAATATGAACAACAAACATTAACAAGAATCCTTGAAAAAAAAAAGTAACAATAAAGCTGAAGTCTTTTCAACAAAAACACCATAAATCACTTTATCCTTGCACAAAATTACCGAAAAAAACTAACCAAACTATCAGTAAATCCAAATGGGTATATGGTAAAACTCTGAAAACAGCAAGAACAGAAACTAACTTTAATTCCGACAGCAAAGTCCTTCTCGCCGGAGCTAGCATAACCCCATCGGAAATTCCCTCAATCAACCCACTCTGCAAGCTAAATAATTCACTCGCCAAGACCGTAAAGCTGAAAAACAAGAGTAAAATACATGTCGGAATCAGGCAGTAGCGTTTCATCGACGATTATTCAACCTGAAATTGACGGCCGGTTGGTGTGGGTATTAAATAAATGAGGGGAGGGCCGAGGGTACCGTATGATGAGAGTTATGGGTTACATAGAAGATTGCAATTGAGGAAATCTAAAAGGAAGGAAAGAGCAGTGATGAGAGATTCGAAATATGGAAGAAAGGGCATAGCTGTCTGGATTTTGAGTTCCTCGGATGTCGTCTGTCTCAACTCTTCTCTTTCAGTCAACATTCAAAATTAGACTATTTTTATTTCCATCTAAAGTCAAAGGAGTTGTTTGGGTGAGATATAATAATTTTGGATAAATATAGGATTATTTTATTTTATTATTTATATTTTAGTAATGAAATAAATTATTTATTTTATTATTTATATTTTGGTAATAAAATAAATTATTTTGAATACACGGTGGAATAACTTATACTAAAATAACTTATTTGAAATAGTTAATTTCATCATAATTTACTCCCAACTAGACGATACCTTGGGGTTGATACACTTATTATATATTTTCCTATTATTAATATTATGCACGTGAATATTATATATTTTGAAATTTTAAAATATGCTTGTAATTAGATTAAATTTTGGGGAAATTATGTATATATATATACAAAAAGTAGCTCATGTTTTATTTACATAAAAAATAGTCCCAAAATCAGCGAAACTATACATGACTATACAATATAGTTATAGAAAATATACACTGCTATACAATGTATATTACTTGTATATGAGATATACACTAAATATACATTATGATACACAAATATATACTGAATATACATGTCTATACAACGAGGGTTGAATGCCCAAAATTGTAACAAATAATCAAAGGTCAGTCGGATGACTACTTTTAGTAATTAAAAAAAAAGTAGACTATTTTTTGTGTAAATAAATTTTCTCAGTGCCTTGTGGGTGTAATTATCCCTATTGGGATAATTTCAAATATATACAATAAATAATTTTATTTACAACAAATATAACCTTCTTTTTATTTGCATAAAAAATAGCCCAAAATCATAGAAAATATACATGACTATACAATATAACTTGTCAATAGTCATAGAAAGTATACATAGACTACACAATGTAAATTACTTATACATGTATTATACACTGAATATACATTACGACATACGCAAAACTAAATATAACTTGACTATACATGAAATATATACTAACTATACATGTTTATACAACAAATGACTATCTTTTTGGTAATTATTTTAACCGAATGATCATACACTGTAATTGTCCCACACTTTATTGTAGAAGATCATTAGCTTGTATACTTAATTAGTATTTCTTATTTTTTTAGTCTAAAAGATAATATTTATATTTTTATGAAAAAGTTGTCACGTGATATAAAAAAAATGAATATTTCATAATTTTCAAAAAAGGAAAAGAAGAAGAAGAAGAAAATGTAAACCTCGTGCTATTTCAAGAGTTTCCTGGGCTTCTTGTGGATCAATGTGCCCCTCTCAGCATGATTTACTAAAACAATGATTTTATTATTTTCTGTTCTAACAAAATCAAGATTTAATTAAGATAAAGGGATAAATTTAATTATTATACAAAAGTTGAGAGGGACTTTGATTTTTAAACATAAAATTTGGGGGTGAAAATAATTTTCACCAATTTTTATTAATGATATTTTAAAATTTTAATTTTACCTACTATTATTTTATGTAGTTTTTTTAATACTACATAAAAAAAATAAAACTCCCTTATTTTATTAAATAAATTAAGCAAAAATAAGAAAGCCTATTTTTAAAATTCTTCTAATTAAATTCAAGAGAGTCATATTTCAACTGAAAAAAATTTATTGTATCATAATCAAGAAGAAGGTGACACTTTTGTTTTAAAAAAAAGTTACTATTCAATTTTGAATATTAATATAAATATGTATATTTTTAAAAATGAATATAGATTAAATGATACATTCTTTTCTTTTTATTTTACAATGTGAAATTTTTAGAAAGTGACGTTAATAAAAAGCTGGTTACTATAAAAAAAATAAAAATAAAACTACCTTATTTTATTAAATAAATTAAGCAAAAATAAGAAAGCTTATTTTTAAAATTCTTCTAATTAAATTTAAAAAATGTTATATTTCAACTGAAATAAAATTAGAAAAAATTTGTTGTATCATAGTCAAGAAGAAGGTGACACTTTTATTTTTTAAAAAGTTACTATTCAATATTGAATATCAATATTATTATATATTTTTAAAAAAATAAATATAAATTAAATGCCGTGTTATTTTCTTTTTATTTTACCAAATGAAATTTTGCGTTAATAAAAAGCTGCTTACTATTTTTTGCCATCATCCTTTATATTTTTTTCCTAGTATAAAAGCTCCATTGCTTCAAGAAGAAACCTAAAATTCAAGAAAATCAAAAGTGAGCGCCTTTAATCCTAGAGAGTAGAGACCAAGAACCCAAAACCCATAAACCCCAAAAGAAGAATCATCCTATCAACCGCAATATGTTGAAGAACAAAGCATTCTCGCGCCAAACCAGACAAGGAAGAATAATTAAGGTTTAACAAATGGGGCGATGCTTCTGTATTTGTTTTTTTTTTTTATCCGTTTGGGGTTTTTGATTTGAGTTCTTTCTTTCCTGGGTTTCAGGAAGTTAGGGAACACTATTTACGAGATGATATTTATTGCGGAGCCCCATGTTGCAAGAATGGGTGTAAAGTTTCATCTCCCTGTTTAAGCGACTCTCACTTCACTATTCTTGTTCTTGACACCAACGTTGTTCTCAACCAGGTTCATATACTTTGGATATAACTTTACTGTTGCATAC
>JBCEWC010000555.1:0-54253 GCA_038996855.1 Solanum aculeatissimum | reverse complement strand
CCTGTCCCGACCTATGTTAAGGTTTTCTATCTTGTAGAGGCTTTGTAGACTTATGGTATATAGTGTGGTTGTATCTTGTCTCTAAATAGTTGTGGCCTCAACGGCCAAGTCTTGTATGTAAGCGAGTGATACTTATTTTGATCTCCTTATCTCAGTAGCATTGTCATAGACATATGCATGATAAGTACAGGTTGTATGTTGGTTCTCTCGGGCCTAGAGGGCACCGAGTGCATGTCCGTCTTTGTAGAGTTGGAGGCGTGACAGTAACATATAGCACAGAGTGGACCTTAGGATAAATATGGATACTCCTCATAGCTAGGTCAAGAGACCATTAGTAGAATCCCATTATCCCATAACTACGTGCCACCATAGGAAATAAGAGTCACCGTTAGTAGAGGTAGACTTCTAAACCACCCGTTAGTAGAGGTTTTCTTAATAGCCATCTTTAGTGGATCCACTTAGTCATATTAGGAGGTCACCTTGCCAAGTGATCTTCCCTATCTTCTATTGTAGGGGGAAAATCGGGACTCCATGATTTATCTCACATGGTTTATGTCGATTAAAGGTTGCTTTGACACATGTTCATATTTTTCACATGGTCATAAGGTGTCCTTTTATGATCATTTAAGATGGTTCCTTCATGTTATGTCCAAGGATGTTTTAAAGTTCATATCACTCATTATTTTACAAGTTCAAATGATTTCTTTACATATGTTTATGGTCTCTTGTTATTACTAATGGTGTTACTCATAAAGGAAGATGACTTTCTTTTCAAGTATACATGGTGTTCGTCATTATGATTATTAATGGTTCATTTGTAGTAATATAGTCCTTCCCTTAAAGTAAATGCATTATTTTCCCTGAAAGGTATCATAATTGTACTTATGCATGATGACCTATGTTCCTTATTATTTCAAATCTAGGTGCTTTATCATGAAGTCTACTTTGTATATGTTCTTTACTCTCCACATGCATTATGTTAAGTTTCATGACCTAAGTAATTTCTTAAATAATCATATTGTTCATTAACTCATGACTTATGCTTTGTTGCATTGCATGCCCACATACTAATACATTCAAAGTACTAACGTATACCTTTTGCCTACACGATCTAACCATATAGGGATCGACGCTCCCCGATATCCTCCACATGTGTAGCATTTGGATCAGAGAAGATTTTTCTTATGGTGAGTCCTTTAATTCTAGGGAAATATCCATCTTCTATCTAGTTTTTTTATGTTAAGACATTAATACTCTTGTTGCTTTATATGTTATTTTGAGGGTGAGACTGGGATATGTCTTGGCCCTCGTCCTACTCATGATTAAAGGTGTTGTTGGATACTTATGTCATGTATGTTCGGTGATATGTATGTTTCCATGGAAAACCTATCTTTTAGTGTCTATCCCTTCTATGCGTTTGATGAGTGTTAATGGCATGTGATGAAAGTCCAAAGTCCCCATATCTACATAGCTTGAGTCCTACTTACGCTTCGCTTAATCTTTGCTTGTTATTTAATGATGAAAAAATATATTCTCTTTCTATCCCTATAGTTGAACCCAAAGCCCCGAATCCCTTAAATTTAACAACTTGATGTTTTCTTTATGCTTCCGTAACAAAGGATGTGATTACTTATGTATAGAAGCTTATTTCTACCAAAGATTTGTGCTGAGGACCAGAGCTAAGGAAGGCTCCACGGACCATCTTACGGTTTGTGTGAAGCCTCACAGCTCGTGTACCTGGCTTTGTGCATGTGTAAGGAGAATTTGGATAAATATGGAATTTTCATGGGCAAAGTTGTTCCAAGTGTGACTTCACAGAACGATCTTACGGACCGTGTGACCTTTTACGGTCTGTGTAGTTGACCATATGGGAGCTGTTTTAAATTTTCCTGTCCGTTGCAAAATTAAAATTCATCTTAAAGTGATGCCTCACGGCAAGGCTCACGGACCTTGAGTCACTACAATATCCGTGTAGTGTGTTCCATCAGTGATAGTTTCCAATTTTCTTCCTCATTTCACTAATGATTTAATTGTAATATTTAACTAATCCTAAGGCCATTTTAGCGTTTTTAAACTCTGCTAAACCCCTAAATTAACCCTGTTCACTCCTATTCAATTCAAATTCATTCAATCTCTTCAATTTCTCTCAAATTTCTCTCAACCTCCATTGAAGAAAAGCTTGAGAATCAAGGGGGAAATTCAATTCTTCTTCAAATTGTTCCTATTCTTCCTGATTTAATCAAGGTATGTGAGATTAATTCATGGTTCCCCTTCCAACCATGAAGACCCAAAATTCTCTTCTTCAATTTTGATGAATTTTGCCCTCTTTGAAATTGGGTCTCTTAATTTATGGATGATTTAATTCAATTGAGTTGTGGGCTGTAGTTTAATGTTGATTTCAATTTGATTTAAAATCAATTATCATGTTTTACATTGGAATTATGAAGATTTGAATATGGATGTTCCCTTGGAAGCTTGTTTAGGCATGGGTAATTCAAATTATGATTTAAATTGGGATTTACTTATGGTTTTCAATTGAATTTCATATTGTATTTTTGATATAGATTTAATCTCTATTTCCTATGCATTCATCTTATCATTCATGACATATGCATACATGGAAGGCTTGAATTCATGAAACTCTTGATATGATTTGACTTTATTTTTGGTAAGACATGGGAAATGACTAGAATGTCATCACATCTTTTCATGATGTGCCTTATGAGTATTTTGGGTGTTTACACCATGTTGTTATGATAGAATGAGCTACTCGTATGCATTGGCCTACGGGTATGGTTCTTTGAAAACTCTTGTTTGGCTTTTGAGACTAATTATGGAAGGACTTAAATTATGATTTGGCTTTTTATCCTACCTTTGCATTGAATGGATTTAAAGTATTGAACCCCCGTTTCAAAAGTTCGTATATGTATTCTTGTAGGATGAGACTTACTATCGAGGGATTGCAGTAGTAAGTGGGCTATCCCCAAGGGTCCCACTCTTTTCTGTCAAACCATATGCCAACATGGGTTATCTCCCTAGAGAGGATTGACTTGTATCCCCTTTTAAAGTGTTGACCTGGGATCTACCTGGCAAGTAGTCCAATTTCAAGTAGTAGCTCGCTTGGTCTCCTTTGTTGTCGGTTGAGGTCACATCCCCACTATGATATGTAGGTTTGCATTCATGCATCATGGCACTTTATGGCATATTGTTATGGTATTCCCTCCTTGTATATATATAATCTTTTGATACGTATACATTCCCTTGCCATCTAGCTTGTTTAGTAGGTTTATGGTCATGTACATGGCATGCCCGCATACTTAGTACATTATATGTGCTAACCCATACTCTTTGTCTACATGATCTAAACATGTAGAGACCGGAGATGACATTCATCTACCATTGGACGTCTAGCTGAGATCTTAGACTTGCTTGTAGTGGTGAGCCCTATACTCCAAGAGAAATACCCACCACCCTCTATCTTATGGTTTATTTCATTTTTGTATCTTGTGACTTGAGGGTTAGCCCGAGTTGTGTCGAGGCTCCCATCTTACTCTTGTAGAGACATTGTTGGATACTAATCAGATTTCATTGTACGTTGTACTATGTGTTTATTTGAGATCTTATGATTGTCTACGTTTGTTATGGTTATTTATGTTTACGATTATGCTTTCGCTTATGCTATTAGGACTTATTGGATTAGAATGTGCTTATGGGGAAAGTCCCTAACCCTTCTCGCCCCCATAGCTTGAGCCATACTTACTTTCCCCTTAGAACGACATTGCTATGTGCTATGTCATTCATGCTTATCCCATTCCCGGTAACATCTCCATAGCTTGAGTCCAAAGCCTCAAAAAGCTCTTAGACTTAAGTGTTGTTTATTATATTACGCGCTTCCAAATCAATAATGTGTGTGATGATGCTAAGATAGCTTGATCAAGGACTCTCGGATTCTCTTTTGCCATGTCATATCTAGGCCATTCTTTTAGGTCGTGACATGATCCTAGTCCAAGTAGTTGAAGGTCATAGTCATAAGTATAGGGGCAAGCCTATGGTATTGTTCGCAGTGTTTGAATATCTTTTGTGAGCGCGAGTGCTTTTGTCAGTCCTGAATAGTGAATTTAAATAAACCATCACGAGTGAGATATGAGACTTCTTTTTGTGAGGGCACTAGAATTACATTATTTATTTTAGACTGCTTCATTAAGTGTTTCCTTATCTACATTGCCTTATTTTTCATAGTTGCATTGTCATATCTTGATCCACAAGAGTTTGTTTGATTACTGTCTGATATGTGTACTGATGAGTTTTACTAGGTATTTGTACTTGATTTGGAGATGATGTATTCCATTAGATTGATGTTTATGATCTTCTATATTGCCTAGGTAAATTGAGTCCATCGGTTAAGAACAAGTAATAATTATAAGTTGATGGTGATGATGTGCTGCCAAAACACAACACTATTGATGCTTAAAACCTAGGATTTTGTGTGTTCTCAAAGAAATGTTAGTTTGTTGATGTGTTTTTATGTTGCTTTTACAAGATTACAGGATTCTGGATGATTTTTGGCAAAAGTCTGTAGAGTACAGGATTTTGGGGATTTACCAGTCACTCTATGGCCCTCGGTTGATGTCGTAGGTTAGTCTCGTGCGTCAGTTCTAATGATGGGATGATATTTTAAAGTTGAGGCCATGAGTTGTCGGATAATCCGTAGTGTTTTTGATGTCCCATAGATATGTTTGTATGTTGAAGATCAGAGGAAGTTCCAAGTGCTAAACTATTATTAGACCTAGATTTTTACGAGTCATAAGTTAGATGACGGTTTATGGATTGGATTGTGCCCAGAGGATCAGAATTATAAAGAATTGGTCAAGAGGTAACAGATGAGACCCCTTATGGGTCATAAGTTAGAAGATAGCCCATAGGAGAAGTATGTAGAATTGAAGAAGGTATTGTGAAGAGTATACCACGAAGCATCAGGTACGGGTCATAAGACCATCTACAACCTGTAAACTTGTCTTTCAGAGTTACCAAATCCAATTTTCCTATTCCATTTTGGATTTGGATATTACTTATTATAAATAAATTTTTTTTAGAGAGAGGATGGCATATACTGATAGATACACAAAGAGAGAACACTACTTGAAATTATTTTTGCTTCTACTTTTGATTATTCATCGTGATTACTTGCGAAGATTTTATATTGCTTGTTCTTCAGTTTACCATTGTAAGTGATTAATTATGCTATTCTATAACATGATTTATTAATCTACAGTGAGTATGCATAGCTAAATCGGCAAGTAGGGTTGTGGGAACCATGAAGAACTAACAAAGTAAAATTTGGATAATTCGTAATCGTTGAAAGTTTACATGTATGTATTAATTATTCCCTTAGCTATAAATATTTTTTAACGGTGGACAACATTATAACTCACATAATTCTTAGCTGGGAACTAAGCCCATATTCATTTTTTTCGTATCAGATGGCTCTTACAGAGCTTAAGGAGCTCAGTTCACAACTTTGGGAGGTTGATTTTTCTACCAAGTGATTCACCCTAGGGAGATTATGTCTTGTTTGTGACAAAGAAAGATAGGACCCTCCAAATGTATATTGATTATTGACATTTGAACAAGGTGACGGTAAAGAAACATTATCCTCTACCGCATATTGATGATTTATTTGATTAGTTGTAGGGGAACCAATGTTTTCTATGGTTGATATGTGATTGGGTATCACCAGTTGAGAATCTAGGTAGAGGATATTCAAAAGACTACCTTTTGGACCCAATATGGCCATTATGAGTTTTAATCATGTCATGTTGGCTGACTAATGCCCTTGAAACATTTATGAACTTAATGACTTGGGTAATTTAGTTGTATTTGGACTCTTTTGTAGTGGATTTTATTGATGATATTCTGGTATATTCTCTGAGTTGAGAGAAGCATTCCCAGTACATCTATATTGTGCTACAGACACTCCGGGATCACAGATTGTATGTTAAATCCTCTAAGTGTGAGTCCTGGCTTGAGTCTATGACTTTCTTGGGTTTTTTAGTGTCCGGCGAGGGTATTAGAGTGGATCTGGTTAAGGTCGAGGCAATTCGTGGCTAGCCTAGGCCTACTTCAGTGAGAGAGATCTAGAATTTCGTCAGGTTGCCAAGGTATTATAAATGGTTTGTTGAGGGTTTCTCCACTAATATCGCTCCCTTGAGTTGATTGACTCGCTACGGTGTCTTATTTGTGTGGTCTGACGAGTGTGAGGCCAACTTTCTAAGGCTGAAAAAGTTGCTAACTACTGCTCCTGTTCTAACCCTCCATGTTAAGGGAGAGAGATTTGTGGTGTATTGTGATGCCTCCCATATCAGACTGGGTTATGTATTGATGCAGTAGGGTTGAGTTATTTCTTATGCTTCTCTCCAATTACAGGCCTAAGAGTATAACTACTGCACGTACGACATAGAGTTGGTGGCCGTAGTGTTTGTGATCAAGATTTGGAGGCATTATTTGTATGGAGTGCATTGTGATATTAACATAGACCGCCAGAGCTTATAGTATATTATGACTCAGCGGGACCTGAATTCCCACCAGAGATGGTGGATTGAGATTTTGGTTGACTATGATATTTCTATGTTATATCATCCGGGCAAGGTAAACATAGTAGCTGATGCCTTGAGTCGGAAGGTAGTGAGTATGGGTAGCCTATCCCACATGGAAGTAGAGAAGCGACCATTGGTGACTTTTCAGCATATCTCCAGTTTCTAGTCCTCATGGCATGATCATCACTCTACGACTCGTGTACCATTATACGGCTCGTGGATCCTCATCGTAGAATTGACTTCAACTTTTATACTTTTTTTACTAGAATGTCGTACAGTATACCTTTTGGCTTTTTTACTATCCTATCAGCCATCAACAACGACATTCTTGTAGGTGTAGGGCTTCGAAGCCCAACTTATTTAATACTGCAAGAGGCATTAGGTTGATGTTGGCTCATAAATAACATAATGCATTTATGAAGTGGGTATCTTTGATGGTGCATGGGATAGTGAATGCTCTGGGGTCCTCCCTCTTCTGAACCAAGGACCTTGTTTCAATAGCACTGAAATGTTAAAGCTCCTGAGAGAGCTCTAGCCTCACCATCCCCTTCTTTGTCACTAGGTCCTTCATGAACTTTGTATGCCCGGTCATTTTCTCCAATGCCTCAATGAAGAGAATATTGATAGTGAGATGCCTAAGTGTGGATATGAAATTTTAAAATTTACCTTCCTTCTCCTACTTCTTGAATATCTAAGAGAAAGGTGGTGGAGGCCTTGGTATGGGCTTCAACTTCCTTGGTGGCGCTTCTTCATTTATCACCCCATCCTTAGCCTTATCATCTCCAGTCTCCTCATCGTTTCTCTCTACCATCTCCTTACTGACCTCGGCATCATCTATTGGAATTGATGGATCAATCATCTTCTTACCATTTCATGTAGTCACTGCCATGCACTGCTCATCATTCTTTGAATTTTGCACTGTGTTGCTTGTCAATATGCCCTTTTGGCGCTGGTTCAGTTATGTAGATATCTGACCAAATTGTTGGTCCAATTGCTTAATTGCCACAGAATGAGACTCAATCTTATGATTAATGCTTGAGATGTCAGTTTTCATCTCCTGTAAGGTCTCATCTTCGGTGTCAGCCTTCTTCAATAACTTATAAAATATCTCCTCAATATGCGAATTAACCTCACCAAAATCACGATTGTGTGGTGGAACATACAAACCATTTCTGTAACCATCTCTGCGACCCCAATCACTATCCCAATCTTGTCCCCTATTCCTATCATAGTAACCACCTCGGTTGTTTTCCCTGAACGTATTGTCCTTATTGTAGTTCCAAACTTGATTACCTTGACCTTGGAACCAATAGTCCTTATTGGACCCTTGGGAGTTAGTCCGGAAACCCCCCATCTGATCAGTCACAAAGCAAGAGTCCTCCTCATAATATGGCTCATCATACAAAGGTGCATGAGGTGGTTGTTGCCTAACTGCATTAACTCACTCTTGATTCTACTTTATCAATAATCCCATTAGTGCTAGTACGAGTCAACTCTTGCGTCATCTCTTTATTGATCTTGGTCTATTATGGATTAGTACTAACCGAGAAAGAGCTTTTAGTCATCAATCTGTCTCTTGAGCCCTATGCACGGTTTTTCTTGGCCACCTCTTCTAGTCGCTCAGCTATCACATGAAATGTGCAATCCATGAATGAGCCTCCAGTTATAGTATCAGCCACTACTTTGCAATTATCATTTAGTGCTCGATAATAGATCTCCACCAAGGAATCATCAATGATCTTATGGTCCATAACACTCCTCAAGCACTTGGTAAATATCTCCCACGTAGTTCTTATTGCATCACCTGGCAACTACTCAAAGTTATTGATCAAATCCTTCAACTTCAACTTCTTTGACCTAGGAAAGAATCTCTCCAAAAAGGCTTTCAGCATTTCTGCTCATGCAGTGATAGAACCTTCTAGGTGTTTAGATAACCATATTGTTGCATTACCTGTGAGAGATAATGGGAAGACACGGAGCTCAACAACATCCATGGATAGATTTTAGTTTCTGATCACACTCTTACAAAGGAACACAACATTATATAGATGGTTATGCAGATCTTTGGATTGTAAGCCTATGAACAAGCCTCTGTTCTGCAACATCTGAAGTAACCCACTGGACATAACAAATTTAGTGTCAATCGGTAAAACAGGTAACATTATAGCTCCAGTGACATCCACTGCCATAGAGTCAAACATGTATTGATTCCATGTATGACTAGCGGCTTGAAAATCCTGTGGTGGTGGATTCACATCCTTGAGTGATGATGGGTCATCATTATTGGTTTTATTTAGTGCGATGTTTGCAGCTTTGTTCGCTTTGTCCTAGGTCATTTTTCTTAATGTTCTCTTGATCTCTGGATCAAATAGAGTCAAGGGATTACCTCGACTTTGAGTACTGACATACACTACACATGTATGTTGAAAGAAAACAAAAACATGTAAAATAAGGGAAATAAAGATTAATTCACAAATCACCCAAATTAAACCAGTAAAAATTTTGTATTCCCTGGAAATGGTGCTATAATTTTGATGTCACTTAAACTACACCTCCAAATTGAGTATAAGCGCTCGCTGTCAAAATATAGTACCTAACGAAGGTTAGGGTCGAATCCAACAGGGAATATGGTCTAGACCTAGAGTAATTACGAGAAATTAGAACAAATTAATCTACATATTTCTCGAAAGGGGCATTTGTAAAATGAAATAATAAAAACCTAAACTACAACAATCTGTCAAGTGAAATAGTTCTGAGATTAGTGAGAAAGGTGACTAGGGTGTTGTATTCCCCATGAATTCCTAACTTATTATAACTACATAATCATAACCTTTTCTAGTATGTAGCATACAAAACTGGTAAGTTATGTTTACCTAACCCTTTGATCCAGGCGAGCGGAAAATTTTACTACGTGATTTTTTCCATCCCCGCAATGGGATAATACTGACTGTTACCTTTTGTCCCAGTACTACCATCCTGTGATTAGTTCATGTTTATTGGAGAGATCATATCGAATCTTGTTAATTACCCTATTTTCCTATTCATTACCCCTTTGATCCACTAAGTAAGAATTAGACAAGTTCTAATGTTTGCAACCATTAAAAAGCATTCATAGCGAAGGGAATAGTTAAAACATACATTTACACTTTCAAGGATTATGAATTATTCAGACTTTACTTTGTTAGTTCTTCACAGTTCCCACAACCTTAGTTGTGGATATAGCTATGCATACTCAATGTAGATGAAGAAACCATGTTATAGAGTAGCATAATTAATCACTTAAAATAATAAATTGAAGAACAAGCAATCCAAAATCTTCACAAGAAATCATGATCTTAATAATTAAAAGTAGGAAGCAAAAATAATCACAAGTAGTGTTCTCTATTCGTGTCTTTATCAGTATATGTCGTCCTCTCACTAAAAAACCTAAAAAAACTTATTTATAATAAGTAAAATACAAATCCAAGGTGGAATAGAAAAACTTGATTCGGCAACTCGGATTAACAAGGTTACAGGTCGTAGATGGTCTTACGGCTAGTACCTGGGGCTTCGTGGTTTGCTCTTCATAAAACCTTCTACAATTCTATGAACTCCTCTTATTGGCAGTCTTCTGACATATGGCCCGTAAGGGGTCTCGTCTGTTACCTCTACAACAATTCTTCATAATTTTGACACTCAGGGCACAATCCACTCCACGACCCATCATCTAACTTATGACTCATAAAAGTCCTCGTCGAATAGAAGTTCAGCACTTGGCACTTTCTTTGATCTTCAAAATACGAACACTTCTAAGGTCCATCAAAAAATCTATGACTCGTCTGACAACTCATGCCCTCAACTTTTGAAAATTATCCCATCACTGGATCTTACCCACGAAACCAACCTATGGCCTATGTAATGAACCACAACCCTTAGAGTGACTCGTAAATCCCCAAAAACCTGTAATACGTAGAAATTTTCCAAAAATTATTCTGAATCCTTTAAACTTGTAAAAGAAACATAAAAACGTATCAAACCAAACAATATCGCTTTGAGAATATACAAAATCCTAAGTATTAAGCATCAAAAGTGTTGTATTTTGGTAGCACTTTTGAGTTGGGGAATCTGGTCTCTACTCCATGGGCTCGATGAACTGCTCCCTATCCGGGACTAACGGTGAAGCCCTACCCCGACCCCGACACATCCTCCTTGTAATTTTCACGATAAACGAACAAAGTTAGATTCTCATAAATCGAAGGACCATTGACAATATCACACAACAAGAGTCAATAACACCATAAATATCCTAAACACTCCATAGCCTCCTCGAGATAAGCCACATATATCTCCACCCCTATCCATAAGACTTTACTAGAGGCAGCTTTGTACAAGTTAGACTAGTGAATCTTAGGCTCTGATAATTACTTGTCATAACTCAGTCACGATCATGTTGACGCCTGTTAAGTCCCATCTATAGGCGAGTGAATTATCTAATCCCAAGGTACTTGTTCTAGCTTTGTAGTCAAAACCATAACCAATACAAAAAAATAAATAGTCGTTGCTGCTTGTGTAAGACTTTACTAGTTCATGACAAAGGAAAGCCACACGGACCACTGGACGGTCTGTGATCTATCACACGGCCCGTGATGGTGGTTGTCAAAGTGTCGGTGTGAAACGTTAAGAATGGAATCTCATATGAGCTGTTAGGAGGGTCAAATTTAACTGTTCATATCTCTTAGCACAGGAAGAACTGGGTGGCTCATTACTTTTCAAATTAAATCTCTTTGAGTTATATTTCCAACACTACTGATTGCACTAAATTTTGAGTCAGGAGTAAGAAGTTATGCCCATTTTCGTAGGGACTGTCTGTGTCGAGTCAGTGAGCTTCACGACCCGTGAAGAGGCTGACGACCCGTGAAACTGATCATGGGGGCTTCGGGATAAAATTCCAAGTTACATTTTATTGAGGTATTTTTTATAATTTGACCCATTCCCAAGGTCTTTTATGACCTTTTTCATCTATCCTAAGCCCAAAATCAGATTTTATTCATTCATTCACTCTCATTCCTCATTCAAACACTTAGAATTATATTCAAGTTTACTCTCAAGAACTCGTCTCAAAATTCTAGTTAAGGCTTAGCTTGGGAATCAAGGGAAGGCTCTATTCTTCGTCAATTCTTCTTACTTTTCTTGACTAATCAAGGTATATGGGATTGATTCATGGTTCTCCTTTCAACCTTGAAGACCCCAAAACCCTTTTACATTTGATTTATGAAATTAAGCTTACTTTAAATATGGGTCTTTAAAATTATTGTTGATTTGGTTAAATTGTAGTATGGGTTGTACGTATTATATGATTTTAAAGTGATTTGAGTTCAATTATCATGATTTACATTGATATTATGAAGATTCAACTATGCATGTCCCATTAAGTGTCACGACCCGAAAGTAGGCCCTATTTATGACATGGCGAAGGAGAACCCAAAAGTCCTCGATCAAGCCATCATAGCATCATCACACACATTATCGGTTCGAAAGCGTGTATAATAAATAAATAGCACGTAAGTCTAGGGGATTTTGAGGCTTTGGACTCAAGCTATGGGGATATTGTCGGGAAAGGGATAAGCATGAATCACATAGCACATAGCAATCATGTTCTAAAGGACGGGTAAGTATGACTCAAGCTATGGGAGCAAGCAGGGTTAGGGACTTTCAACATAATCACATTCCCAATCCAATCATATCATATAAGCATAAGCAGAAATGAAAGCATAACATAAGATGTCATCACTTAACATAGATAGCCATATCATTAAGAGTATCACATAGCATAATGTACATAGAGTTTGATACGTCCAACAATGCCTCTACATAAGATAAGACGGGGCCTCGACATATTCTGGGCTTACCCTCAAGTCATGCAGTAAAGGAACACAAAGTAAAGAAAAAGGTAGATGAAATTAGGTATTGCCCTTGGAGTATAGGGCTCACCATAAGTAACACTTCAAGTCTCCACTAAATGTCCAACAGTGGAAGGAAATCATCTCCGGTCTATACATGGTTAGAATATGTAGACAAATAGTATGGGTTAGCACATATAATGCACTAAGTATGTGGGTATGCCGTGCACATGTACGTGATGCTACAACAACAATAGATGACAAGGTCACATATAGTATGGAAAGGAGTGCACATAGCCAAAGGACTTTATATCATAACAATATGCCATGTCATGTCGTGATGCGTGAAGTGCAAACCTATATGCATATCATATCGAGGATGTGACCTCAACTGATAACATGAGAGACCAAGCGAGCTACTACTTGGAATTGGACTACTTTCCAGGTAGATCCCTAGTCAACCCTTAAACAAGGGGATACATAACAAGTCAATCCCATCAAGGGAGATAACCCATGGTGGCACATAGTTTAGTGAAAAGGAGTATGGACCCTTCGAGATAGTCCACCCCAACTTCAATCCATCGGTGCTAAGTCTCATCCAACGGGAATACATATACATATACAAGCTTTTAAAATAGAGATTTGACCATTCGTTCAAAACAATGAATAATTGTACTAAAATACAAATCATAATTCAGGTCTTTCATAGTTTGGCTCAAAAGCCAACAAGAGTTCCCAAAAGTCATTTTCCAAGACCAATGCAATAGGAGTAGCTCATCTACATAGCATCTTATAATTTGGATATGCTATTTTGGGGTCAATCTATTAGGAATAGGGTTACATAGTTATGGTTCTTTTCCATCAACATTTAATTGAATTCAAGATAAGTTATTACAAATACAAGAGCGGGCGACGCATTGTATTAACCAGCATGCGGGCCGTGTGAATCAAATATTGTATTGATGATTCACACGGTTTTCTATCATATGTAGTTCAAATTCATTGTTTAATAACATACATCATCATAACATATCATATCATATCATAATGGTTTAAGCACCCATAATTGCTCAAAGAGCCATAACATAGACTTTATGTGATCACCCTAGTCATTTCCTAAACCATATCATAACATAAGGGCCAAGCCCTTATCAAGAATTTCATCATAACAGGCCTTTCATACTCATGAATGCAATGCATGGGTGATCAAGGACAACATGGGTATGGGATATCATCATTTAAATCATCAATACAAGAAATCCATATCCGAAGTATAGTGAAATCCTCAACTTAAAACAAAATTATTAATACCCATGCTTGAATTAAAGAACTAAGGGGACATGCATTTTGAAACATCATAAAATCAATGGAAATCATCAATAAGGGCTCTATTCACTTTAAAATATATAAATTAACATAGCCCACACTTTAATTAAAACAAAATTTTCATAAATTAAAAGACCCAATTTCAATGGAAGTTAAATTTCATCAAAATTGAAAAGGGGAGTTTTGGGTCTTCATATTTGACAGAGTAACCGTGAATCAAACCCACATATCTTAGATTTAACAAGAAGATTGAGAAGATTCTTATGAAGACTTGAGTTTTTCCCAATTTCAAGCTTGGTCTCCAAGGGAAGATGAGAGAAAATTGAGAGAATTTAGGAGAGAAATTGAGAGCTTTAATGAATTAAAATGAATTAGGGTTCAATTAAGGATTTTAGGAGAGTTTAGAAAGGCTAAAACGACCCTAGGAATAATTAAAATTTCTATTTAATCATTAATAAAATGGAGAAGATAACTGAAACAGTCACTGGCAAAAGCACCCACACGGTCCGTGTAGTGGCTCACGGACCATGAGCCCTACCGTGTGGCTTGACTTGGTTCATGCCTTGGCCTGAAATCTTGGAAAACTTTCTGGATAACTCAGCATTAGGACTCACGGTCCGTAAAGCTGCACACGGAACGTACACTAGTCTGTGGAGCCTTACTTAGTCCAGAGTCCTGGCCCTGGGGTCTAGAGAGTCTCTGGACCACTCCACGAAGGCCCTCACGGACCGTGAAGCATCACACGGATCGTCAAGTGGTCCATGGAGCTTCACTTAGTTCCAAGCCTTGACCCTCACCTAGCCCACTTTATGGATCAACCCACAGACAGGATCACGAGTGGTGAGTCCCCACACGGTCCGTGATCCCTCCGTGTGGCCCTTCCTTAGCTAACTTTGTCCCTCTCTTTCCAGAACTCTTTTGGGCACAGACAGTCCCACCACAACAGCCTTAACCTTCACATACGAACTCTAATTCAAGTGAAACCAATTGTGATGCGAAGCTAACTCAACGAGCTTCATTTTGATATGTTGTGTTTGACACAGTTCATCTCATACCAAGAGAAATGGCTATTCATGGCCAGTCCTTCCACATGGTTCCTTACAAAACTCCACCAACACGATTCCTTTGAATACAACCACTTAAATAGAATCCATTATCATCACTAATTAACCATAAAAAGTTCAAAACGGACCTTAACCCACCAATACAAAGTTCAAAAATTTTTAGGTCATCACATCATCTCCCCCTTTGGAGCATTTATCCTCGAATAAACTAGACCACGACTTAAGGAAGTCAATCAAGCAAGAAACATTTCCTCATAACTTATAATGGATCATGCATCATTTCCAAAGACATTTAAAACTCATGTCAAAATATCAGTTGAATTATTTTTGTGGTCATGCATTCATGCATGCAATGCCATGAAACTCAAGAATTTAAAGAATTAGGACCATTAGAAAGGATAGAACCTAGCACCTTAGGCTTGATTAGATTAGAAAATATAGGGGTATCGCTCCATCATGTCCAACTTTGCTTCCCATGTAGCACTCTCCACATGTTGGTTCCTCTAATGCATCTTAACTGACGCCAACTCCTTGTTGCGAAGACACTTCACTTGCCTATCTAAAATTTTGACCTGTACCTCTTGATACGTCAAGTTCTCCTCAACCATCACACCCTCCAAAGGTGTGATTGTCGTAGGGTCACCAACCAATTTCCGCAACATAGAAACATGGAACACCGGATGAATAGAACTCATCTCCAAAGGAAAATCCAACCTATAAGCTGCATTGCCAATTCATTCAACCATCTCGTATGGTCCGACGTACCGAGGGATAAACTTGCCCTTTTTTCCAAAACACATGATGCCTTTCATAGGGGATACCTTCACATAAACCCAATCACCCACATAGAATTTAAGGTCTCTTTTTCTAACATCCAAATAGGAATTTTGGCGACTTTGAGTCATCCTCAACCTCTCCCTAATCAACTTCACCTTTTCTATTGCTTCAATAACCAAGTCCGGACCTAATAACGTTACTTCACCTATCTCAAACTAACCCACCGGGGATCTATACCTTCTACCATACAAAGCTTCGAACGGGGCCATACCAATGCTAGCATGGAAATTATTATTATAGGCAAACTCAATAAGTGGTAGATGATCATCTCAATTTCCCTTGAACTCCAGCACACAAGCCCTTAACATATCCTCCAAGGTTTGAATTTTCCTCTCGGCTTGTCTATCAGTTTGGGGATGGAAGGTGATTCTCAATTTTATCTTAGTACCAAGTCTCTTTTGAAATGACCTCTAAAAATGAGAAGTGAATTTAGTACCACGATATGATATAATTGACCTTGGTATACCATGCAACCTTACCAACTCCCAGATATACATTTTAGCATACTCTTTGGCACTATAAGTAGTCTTGATCGGTAAAAAATGAGCCGACTTAGTCATCTGATCAACAATAACCAATATCGAGTTAAATTATCTACGGGTACGAAGAAACCCAACTATGAAGTCCATATTCACATCCTCCCACTTCTAAGTAGGAATCTCAATATCTTGGGCTAGGCCACCGGGCCTTTGGTGTTCCACCTTCACTTGTTGACAATTCGGACATTCCGACACGAATTTGGTTGTCTTTCTTCATGCCATGTCACCAATACAACTCCCTCAAATCTTGATGCATCTTGGTGGATCCCAGATGAATAGAATATTGGGAATTATGAGCTCTACTCATGATAATCTCTTTTAGGTCTTCAACATCCGGAACATACAATCGATTTTGGTACCATAGCACACCATCTCCCCCTTGGGAGAAAACCTCAATCTTCCATTTGGCAAATAATTTCTTTAACTCCACCAAGGAAGGATCCAAGTCTTGCTTTTCCTTAACATCAATCACCACTGAGGGCTCGGATCCACCTTGAACAAAAATACCACCATTTTCTGAGTTGGCCAACCTAACACCCAATCTAGCCAACCGGGCACATCCTTCACTATCTCATTCTTCCCCTCATCCACATGTGACACACATTCCATAGATAGCCTACTAAGGGCATCCGCCACAACATTTGCCTTGCTGGGATGATAAAGGACACTCATGTCATAATCCTTGAGAAGTTCAACCATCTCCTTTGTCTCAAGTTAATATCCCTTTGGGTGAACACATATTGCAAACTTTTATGATCGGTAAAGACATCAACGTGAACCCCATATAGATAATGTCTCCATATATTTTAAGCAAACACCCCCGCCGTCAATTCAAGACCATGGGTTGGATAATTTTGCTCATGCACCTTCAATTGCTTTGATGCATAAGCTATCACCTTACCATGTTGTATAAGTACACACCCCAACCCGATCCATGAAGCATCACAATACACCACAAATCCATCTAACCCATTGTGAAAGGTCAAAACAGGGGCCAAGGTAAGTCTATCTTTCAAGGTCTGGAAGCTCTTCCCACACTCACTCGACCACACAAACTTAGCCTTCTTCTGAGTCAACTTGGTCAGCAGGGACGTAATGGAAGAAACTCCTTCAACAAACCTCTGATAATAACTGGCCAATCCAAGGAAACTTTGAATATCTGAAGGAGTCAACGGTCTAGGCCAATCTTTCACCGCTGCAGTTTTCTTAGGATCAACTTTAATGCCATCACGGGATACCACATGGCCAAGAAATGCAACTTCCCCCAACAAAAATTCACACTTGCTAAACTTGGTAAATAATTTCTTCTCCCTCAAAGTTTGAAGTACCAACCTCAAGTGACCCATATGCTCTCGCTCACGCAGGGAGTAAATTAGGGTATCATCGATGAAGACCACCACAAAATTATCAAGGAACGGTTTGAACACCTGATTCATGAGATCCATAAACATCGCCGGAGCATTGGTCAAACCAAATAACATCACCACAAACTCAAAGTGCCCATAACAAGTCCAGAAAGCCGTCTTCGGGATATCACATTCCCTTACCTTCAACTGATGGTAGCCCGATCGAAGATCTATCTTAGAGAAATAAGTAGCTCCTTAAAGTTGATCAAATAAACCATCAATTATGGGTAATAGGTACCTATTCTTAACGGTCACCTTATTTAATTACCGATAATCAATACACATTCAGAGAGAACCATCCTTCTTCCTCACAAATAACATGGGAGCACCCCAAGGTGATATATTCAGTCTAATATAACCTTTCTCTAACAAGTCCTTTAACTGATCCTTCAACTCTTTTAACTCAGTTGGAGCCATACGATAAGGAGGAATGGAAATAGGTTGAGTATCCGGAAAGAGGTCTATGCCAAAATCTACTTCTCTATCAGGGGAATACTGGGCAAGTCCTCGGGAAAATCATTAACCACCAGAACCGATTCTAGAGTAGGTGACTCACCCTCCACATCCCTAACCCGCAAAATATGATAGATACATCCCTTACAAATCATTCTCCGAGCTTTGAGGCAAGAAATAAACTGACCCCTAACTACGGAATTGCTACCCTTCTATTCCAACACAGGTTCATTAGGATCTTGAAATTTGACTTGTCTAGTTCTACAATCAACCGAGGCATACGAGGCATGCAACCAATCCATCCCAAAAATAACATCACATTCATACATCTCAAGTTCTACAAGATCATCGGGGAAGACCTTATGCACTACAGAGACAGGACAACCCCGATACAGTTTTCAGGCAACAATAGACTCACCCACGAGAGTATACACCGAATAAAGTTCCCTTAGGGTTTCAGGACTCAAGCCAAATTTAACAGCCAACAGAGGAGTCACAAAAGATAAATTTGCACCCGGATCAAGTAAAGGATAAGCATCAAATCAAAGATTCTTAACATACCAGTCACAATATCTGGAGCTTTTTCCATCTCCTGTCGGGCATGAAGAGCATAGAACCCGTTGTTCCTGGGAGCACCAACAATTTGAGCCTTCAGCTGCCCTTGACCACCGAGGGCTGCTTGATCATTCTTTAAACCCCTTGGACAGTAGGAAATCTTGTGGTCCAAACCCCCGCACCCAAAGCAAGCACCTGAAGCTCTCCTACAATCACCCATATGGTCCTTCCCACACTGGTCACAATGAGAAATTCATGGACCACCCCTAACTTGTAACTTAGGAAGAGGCACCCTTGGGTTAGCAAACCTCACATTCGAACCTTGGCCTTGTTGGAATCAACCAAATCCGCCACCACCCTTTGAGTTGGAGAACCCACAATCATACCTGGCTCTCTTAGAGTCATTCACCCTTCGCTCATTGAGCTTCTCCCTCTTAGTTTGTTTAGCATAGATCATGAGCCGGGAGATATCCATGTCTCTAATGAGCATAGCGGTATGACATTCTTTCACTACCAAGTCAAAAACAACCAAAATGAACTTGTGCATTCTTGCACGGGGATCAGCTACTAGCATGGGAGCATACTTTTAAAGCTTAGTGAATTTGAGGGAATAGTCCCTCACAGTCATGCTACCTTGTCAAAGATTAATGAACTCAGTCATCTTGGCTTCCCGAAGTTCAAGAGGGAAGAATCGGTCCAGGAAGGCCATCTTGAACTCCTCCCAACCAACCTTGACATATACCTTTCTTTCCACCAACCACTGATTGTACCACACTTGAGCCACATCTTTCAACTGATACGCAGCCAACTCAACTTTTTCCTCAGAACTAACACCCATAATAGTCAACATCTTCGCGAGCTCATCAATGAACTCCTAGGCATCCTTATCAACCTTTGAACCATCGAACTCTAAAGGATTCATCCGGGTGAAGTCCCTCACCCTAGAAGCTGGAGTGCCACCATTCATGGGATTAGTTGGTCGGGCCTAATTATCTACCACTTGGGCCAACATAGACACCACATTTTGAAATTCATCGTGGGTCATTTATTCCTCCACAGGTTCACGAAAGGCCTGCTCCTCATTGACCGGAACCTGTCTGGGAAGGGGAGCTCTTCTGGGAGGAATCTTCTGAAAGAGAGACAAGAATATCAACATTAAGGAAGTCTCATAAACAGTACTCAGCATGACGTAATGGAATAATGAAATGAGAAAATTCCTAAAACGTCATCATAGCCCCTCGTTCATAGGTATGGTGCACATCATACCTATGAACTAGACTCTAATTGAAGCGACATGTTGGACTTCGAGGATCATTTAAAACCTAGAGCTCTGATACCATCTTTGTCACGACCCAAAAGTAGGGCCTAGATGTGACATGGTGAAGAAGAACCCGAAAGTCCTTGATCAAGCCATCATAGCATCATCACACACATAATCGGTTCCGAAGTACGTATAATAAATAATTAGCATGTAAGTCTAGGGGATTTCGAGGATTTGGACTCAAGCTATGAGGATGTTATCAGGAATGTGATAAGCATAAATCACATAGCACATAACAATTATATTCTAAGGGGTGGGTAAGTATGACTCAAGCTATGGGGGCAAGCAAGGTTAGGGACTTTCCACAGAAGCACCTTCCTAACCCAAACATATCATAATAGCATAAGCGGAAATGAATGTATAACATAAGATAACATCACTTAACATAGATAGCCAAATCATTACAAGTAACATATAGCATACGTACAATAGAGTTCGATATACCCAATAATGCCTCTACATAAGATAAGATGGGGCCTCGACATATTCCGAGCTCACCCTCAAGTAATAAAGTAAAGGAACATAAGGTAAAGACAAGGTAGATGAATGTGGTTGTTACCCTTGGAGTATAGGGCTCACCAAAAGTAATAACTTCAAGAGTCTCGTTTAGCCGTCCAACGGGGGATGAAAGTCACCTCCAGTCCCTGCATGGTTAGAGCATGTAGACAAAGAGTATGGGTTAGCACATAATAATGCACTAAGTATGTGGGCATGTGATGCATATGAACATGAGCTTACCATAAGTTAGATGACAAGGGCACATATAGAAGGGATAGGAAATGATAGTATATCAATATGCCATAAAATCAATGATGCATGAAATGCCATGATGCTAATAGTATAGGAGATGAGACCATAATCGACATCCAAAATCATGTGAGCTACAACATAAACTTGCCTGATGAGGCCCCCCATCGAATGAGAGAATATTACTTGCCAAAGTTAACCTACACCACACCTTATGACCCTATCATTTTGGTGTGATGGCCACCTTCCTTATGACCTGGTCATTTCGGAAGGATTTTCATAACACATCATATCATAGCATACCTTACAGGACCATCCATTTTGGTTGCATAACCTATGTTGGCACATAGTAGAGAGAAAGGAGTGGGACCCTTGGGGATAGCTCACTTACTACTCCAATCCCACTCGGTGCTAAATCATCATCCTACAAGAATACATATACATATACATGCCTTTAAAATGGAAAGGAAACACTTGACATCATACCATGCATAATTAGTTTTAAAGGCCAAATCACTTGTTTCATATCCATGCATACGTGACTAAAAGTCAATACATTTTATAATCATACTTCATTGGGCTAAAAAGCCAAATACACTTTCATGTCAAACTTCATGCATAGGAGTAGTTCCATACTTGTCAAATCATATTGGTGTAAGCACCCATAGTTGCTCAAAGAGCTATATCATAAACATTATGTGATCACATTCTTGTCATAACCCATACTTGTTCAAAATCATAGTCATAAACAAATTTGGGACTTAGCCCACATCATATTCTTCTTGAAATCCATGTTCATGCATGCAAATGCCATGATTGATGATGAGAATAGCATGGGTAACTAGAATTCATAATTTAAATCCAAATTAAGAAGAATCCATAAGAAATTCAAGGTTAAATCAACAATTAAATCTCAATTTAGCACTACCCATTCAAGGATTAAAGAGTAAGGGGACATGCATACTTGTACCTTCCTTAAATCAAAGGAATTCATCAATTAAAGGCTTGGTTCATCTTGAAATCAATAAATAAGAATAACCCATACTTCAATTTCACTAAATCATTCTTAACTTAAAAGACTCATTTCAAGAAAAAAATCATAATTCATCAAAATTTGAGAAATGGAATTTGGGTCTTCATAGTTGAAAGAGAAACCATGAATCAAACCCACATACCTTTAATTCTGATGAAGACTTGAGTTTTTCCCAATTTCAAGCTTGGTCTCTAATGGAAGATGAGAGAAAATTGAGAGCATTTGGGAGAGGAATTAAGTACCTTAATGAATTAAAAAGGGTTAGGGTTCAATTTAGGGGTTTTAGAAGAGTTTAGAAAGGCTAGAACGACCCTAGGAATAATTAAAATTACCATTTAACCATTAATGAAATAGAGAAGATAACTGAAACAATCACTGACGGAAGCACCCACACGGTCCGTGTAGTGGCTCACGGACTGTGAACCCTACCGTGTGGCTTAACATGGTTCATGTCTTGGCTTGAAATCTTGGAACACTTTCTGGACCACTCCATGACAGGACTCACGGTCCGTTAAGCTGCACACGGACCATACACTAGTCTGTGGAGCCTCACTTGGTCCGGAGTCCTGGCCCTAGGGTCTAGGCATTCTCTGGACCACTCCACGAAGGCTCCTCATG
Organism: Solanum aculeatissimum; assembly: GCA_038996855.1. Taxonomy (NCBI): domain Eukaryota; kingdom Viridiplantae; phylum Streptophyta; class Magnoliopsida; order Solanales; family Solanaceae; genus Solanum; species Solanum aculeatissimum. The sequence continues at coordinate 31,882 of JBCEWC010000555.1, read as the reverse complement.
GATCGTGAGGCATCACACAAATTGTGAAGTGGTCCGTGGAGCTTCACTTGGTCCGGGGCCTTGGTCCAACAACCCTAGAATTCACTAGATCAGTCCACGGAGGGGCTCATGGGTTGTGAGCCTCCAAACGGTCCATGGTCCCTCCCATAAGGCAGTGGCTTAGTCCCAAAACAGTTTCCCTTTTTCCAAAACACTTCCGTGCACGGCCAGTCTTCCTATAATGGTCATAGCTTCCACATCTAAACTGCAAATCAAGTGAAACCAATTTCCTTACGAGGATAACTCAGAGAGCTTCGATTTGATATATTGTGTCCCATACAGTTCATCTCGTACCAAGAGATATGGCCATACAAAGTCAATCCTTCCACATGGTTCCATATAAAACTCCACCAACACGATTCCTTTGAATACGACCACTTAGATAGAATCCATGATCATCACTAATCAACCCTAACAAGTTCAAAATGGACTTTGACCCACCAATATGAAGTTCAAAAATTTTTGGGTCGTTACAACTCTATCCATAGAAACTCTACCAAGGGTGTCGCCTACCACATTGTCTTTCCCTGGGTGATAATTCACACTCATGGGATAATCTTTGAGTAGCTCTAACCATCTTTGTTGCTTCAAATTGAGATCCCTTTGGGTTAATATATGTTGGAGACTCTTTTGGTCCGTGAAGACATCCACATGAATCCCATACAAGTAGTGTCACCAAATATTAAAGGCAAACACCACCACAGCAAATTGAAGGTCATGAATCGGGTAATTCTTCTCATGCACTTTCAATTGCCTCGAAGCATAAGCAATCACCTTACCATTTTATATTAGCACACATCCTAACCCAATCCTTGATGCATCATAATACATAACGAACCCATCATTACCTTTTAGCAATGTCAATATTAGAGCCGAAGTCTATCAATCTTTTAAAGTTTGGAAACTCTTCTCACACTCGTCCGTTCACACAAACTTAGCTTTCTTTTGGGTCAACTTAGTGAGTTGGGATTAAATGGAAGATAAATCTTGAACAAACCTTCTATAATAACTGGCTAGGCCCAAGAAACTCCTTATGTCAGTAGGAGTCAATGGCCTTGGCCAATTTCTCACCACTTCGGGCTTCTAGGATCAACTTTTATACCATCACGTGATACCACATAACCAAGGAATGCAAACTCATTGTAATGAACCCTAGTTTAGGATCCCTGAGTGCAGAAAAATTATGTAGAAAATAATATGAGCTCTGGTTTACAAGGAGCACTTACGGCCCATAAGTGAACATACGACCCGTAAGTGCACATATAACCTATAAGATTGGTCCATGAATATGAACTTTAATAAAGGGGAAAAAATTCAAAGTGTAGGGTTACCCAAGGACCAAGTGATGGCCCATAGAATATTTTACGGTCCATAGGTGGTTTCATGAGTGAGACCCCAAATATGAAGGAAATTTGGTATTTGTTAAAGGGTGACTTACGAGTTATCAGATGGCCTGTAGACTAGGATATGGTCTGTAATAAGGTTCTGTATCTTGTGGTCCAACAAAATTGGTTTTTAGAAATTTTAGATGTGTTATAAGATAAAAAAGGACTGATGGTCCGTAAGTTGACTATGACCCATAATCGGGGTTCCATAAGCCAAATTCGACATATATTAATAAGGGATAATTTGGTCATTTCCATCAATTCTATTCCTAAACTAAGTCATTTTGGATATTGGAAAAGGGACCTATATCAACCTTTTATCCCTAATTTCCATCATTCTCAAATTCTCTAAGGCAAAAAAGGGCTCTCAAGAACAGCTTAAGGAAAGGCTAGGGTATCTAAATTCTTCCTCAAAGTCTACAAGTTTATTTCTCTCCAGTTTACCCAAGGTATGTGAGTTCATTTATTGGTATCCTTCCAACCAAAAGTCCCTTTTCAAGTCTTTTACCTTAAGTCCCTTTAATATATTATGCACGTTTTGATGATTTCATGACGTTTTAAGTTATTAAATGATATTCATGGTATCCTATGACTATTTTGCAAAGTGTATATGCATGTTTGAGTTGTTAATGATGACCCCGTGATGGGTTTTAATATTGATGAAGGTTGGGCATTTTCGATGGTCCTCTAAAGAGAAATTTGCTATGTTTCATGTGATTTATGATGGTTCCATTTTAAAAGCAAAGCCTACCTAGTTTTCAAGTAAAGTTGTGCATGATTTAAGATGATGATTTGGGAAATAAAGATGAGTTTTGAAGTTAAGGTTGTCAAATATATAATCATGTTGACAATTGCCCTATAGATGTTTAAGAAAAGTCCCCAAGATGAAAGGACAATACTCACTTGGCGATTCCTATGTTCGAGCTACTCTTACGATTGCTGCTTATAATTCTAAGTTATATTTTAAAATATTTTGTGGGATGACTTTTCATTGAATGTGGCATTGAGGTGGGGTTCAATAAGGAAACCTTAGAAGCAACCCTTGTAGGCTAGGCTAGTGGATCCACCTAGGACATTTATGTTATTATGATGTATCTAAGTTGACGGAGTTTCACCCAACAAGTGGTCTCCCCGTGCCAACGTAGGGAGTTATGTTGGATTCCATGTGGTAGCTCATATGGTCTTAAATGTCGGTTAAGGTCTACTCCCACAAGTATATGACTCTATGATGTGATTCCACTACTTATGTTTTCTGATGCATTTATTCTCGTTCATATTGAGCCATGTCCTTATTTCATGCATAAGTTTACATTGATCTTGTTTACTATGTATACGTTATAATTATGAATGATGGCATTACAATTTCATGCATTAAGTTACATCTCACATACTTAGTATATTCCAAAAGTACTAACACATCTTTTTCCCGCATGATTTAACCATGTAGGGACAGACACTCCTCCACCAGCTCGTGGCTAGTAGTTAGCGTTCAAGACTAGCTTGTTACTGTGATGAGCCCTTAGTTTGGGACTCTTCCACTTTTTATTTTGTCTTGTATTTTCTGTTTCTTTCGAGATGATGTATTTATAAAACTTTTGAGGTTTTTACATTGTATGTTGTCTATTTATGGATCCTTTTCTTTTTGATAGAAATTGACAGTACCAGTTTCGTCCGTTTATGTACTCGTTTGTATGCTTATGTACAAAATGATTATGAGTAATTTTCACTGTTATTTAATGTTGCTTCGTTGTTAAAAATGGCCCATAGCCCCTTTCCCCTAATCTTCCACAAAAGTTTTAATTAACAGTTATGTTGATAGGCAGGTTCAACCTTTGGAGTTAATGGTTGGTGGCATAATTTGGTTGAAGGTCTCACTCTCGAAGGGTGTTGTGAGATTCGAGAAGAAGGGCAAGCTCAGCCTCAGGTTTATTGATCCTTTTGAGATTCTTGATAGAGTGGGAGAGGTGGCTTATAGACTTGCCTTGCCACCCAATTTGTCTTCAATCCATCCTGTATTCCATATTTCAATGTTACGGCCTTACATTTTAAGCGAGTCTCATGTGATTTATATGAATTCGATTGAGTTGAGCCCAGATTTGACTTATGAAGAGTAGTCAGTGGTTATTTTGGACATGCAGATGAGGAAGTTAAGGATTAAGGATATCATTTCAGTAAAGGTCTAGTGGGGCTATAGGCCCAAGAGTGAGGCTACTTGGGAGATAGAGTCAGAAATGCATACCTGATACCCTCAGCTTTTTTAGCCTTCAAGTATGTCCCTTATCTCATATTCGAGGACGAACATTATTTTTAGTAGTGGATGATGTAATGAACTCGAAGTTCATTTTTAGAATTCTTGAAAAAATTATCATGTTGCCCTTCTTAAAAGTTGCCTTGAATGATTTTTGGTTGAGTCTAAAAGTCAAATTTTGAAAATCTCGTAAAAAGTTAGAGTTTTGCTAAAGAACGAGTTTACAAAGGCTTAAAGTTGGAGATTTTGAGGTTTTTTGGTTATTTTTGAGTTTCGAGTGTTGGAATTTAATTTAATCAATTCCATCAGTTCTGGAATGCCAAATTTGGTCTAGGAGAACTTGTAGAACTGAATTCGAAGTTAAAACAAAGATTTTGGATCCAAAGCTGCATTTTCAGTTGATTTTGGATCATAGATTTGACTTTGGTCAATATTTAGAGTTCGGAAACTTGAATCAAAATTTCATCAGTTTCAGTAGTTTTGGGTAATAAAAATAATGCTAGAAATGGCTTCGTTGTAATTTTTAGAGCTTTCGAGATTATTTTGAGTTTTTGAGTCTTAAACTAGTTTAAACGATCTTTCTCAAATTTCAGGCCAAGGAGGTCTCGAATTTGAATTCTGACGATTCCATTGAGTCCGGAATGTCATTTTTGGTAGGGTTATATGTCTGGTTTATGTTCACAGGGTTCTATTCATGATTTTTATGTTGTGCATTTTAGGTGGTGTGAATTGTTTCTGATGCATCTATGATTACTCTATGTGTTCGCGCCTCCAGCTCCGCGTTCACGGAGGTAAAATTATATTGAACTTTGTGTTCAAGAAAGAGGGTCCGCGTTCGTAGAAGTATGAGAGCCAAGCTCCATAGACCTCTGCGCTCGCGGAAGGTAGGACCGCGTTCGCAAAGGGCACCCCTTTCCCTTGGTCTCCGTATTCATGGAGCATTGATCGTGCCTGAATAGAAAGTCATTTTTAAAGACGGGTTTAGACCATTATCCACCAACTTTAATATTCAAAGCTTCATTTTAGAGAGATTCTTCAAAGTTTTTCAAGGAAATTGATTGAGTAACTATTTTCTATCCTATTTCATTGATTTCCATTGATTAAATTGTGTTTTTAACTTAAAAATTGGGTATTTTAATTGGAGAATTTGAGAATTTTTCGGATATTGATTCTTAATATGAAATTTATGATTACTACCTCATTTTAACTCCATTTTTAAATGGTTTTCACCGTTGAACTCCTTACATGGGGAACATTTTCATGTATTATCAGATTTCACTACTTTTTTCGGCATAAGTTTTTTTATCATTTTATCCTCTTCTTCTGAATCGATTAATTTTAGTGTCATTAGATTCATTATGTGATTGTGATGCTATATTTGAATATATTTTGGTGATTCAGAGTATCATAGAAGGCGAAAAGTTTTGGATTTGACTTGATTCGAGTCTTTATCTAAGGTAAGTGGACTTCTAACCTTTTGTTAAGTATGAATGAACTTTGTATGATCCTATATGTATGGAATTGAGTACTTTGGGGTAGAATTGTATTATTATAGGCTTTATCATGAGGTTTTGGATTGAACAATTGTTCACATGGTGATATATTGACTTGTAAATTAATTTGAATTGTGCATTATTTGATGTTGATATTAAAATTGTGACGAGGTTTGCATTATATTGTGAATACTTGTGTACTTGTTGTTACTCGATTTCGATTGTTGAAAACCATGTTGTATATGGATATTTTGTATATTCTACTTTCATGAGCATGACTATTGTGTCACTATTATGTGTTTTCTTGATAATCCATTGATGAAAAATCGAAGGAAAATGGTTCTGGTTAGAGAAAAAGAAAAGAAAGAAAAGAAATGAAAAGTTGAAGGGAAATGGTTCCGACTAGATATACAAGTAAATGTCGAATGAAAATGATTCTGGCGGATACATGGTCCACATGAGGCCCCCATGGGTTTCAATCTGAAGCTATCAGTGGGTGTATATCGTAGGACAGACATGCATCATAATTATTTGACATTACGTCGCATTATTCACATCTCATGGCATTCACTCTATCCCATCATTGTTATCTTGGTATTATTATATGTGATGCTTATGAAATTGTATATTGATTGTATCATTTGACTTGAGTATTAGTTAAATATTTTGAGATATGATGAATATATATATATTATTGTGATTTGCATATTATATTGTGCTGAGACTTTTCTGAGTGCAGGTGTGTAGTTCGGCGGTATGCAGTTAGGAGTTAAGGAGTACTTGTGTTCTTCATTGTTTTACTTTAAGTTGGGTCCATTTGTTGAGTATCTTGTTGTTTAATGTTTACCCCTTGCTACATTTTTGTAGGTTGTAGGCCCTATCATTTTTGCTAACTTTCTGACTTACATGATTGAGCTTCCGAATTTCTTGTGAGGTAGTTGTTTATATCTTCAGTAGGCCTTCGATATTTCATTTTATATTTGAGAACTAGACATTGAGACTTGTATTTTATTGAGTATTACGCTTGTACATATGACACCAGGTCTAGGAAGGTTGTAGTTTTGATTTCCTATGTCTATCTATTTTATTAGACTCTTTATCTTCTGCTTTTATTATTATGTTGAGTTGTTTAGGTCTTGGGCTAACTCGCCTTGGTGGGTTAGGTGAATGTCAACACACTCAAATTTCAGATAGTGACATATAATTAATTTGAAATATTATTTTCCAAGAGAAATTCAAATATATTTTTATCGATTTATGTCATGTAAAGAAATTTGTCTTCGTATTTGTTTTCCTCAAGCAATAGTTGGAAGTACAAATTCTTGATAGAGATAAATTTAGTTTTTTTAAGAACAATAAGTAATCCATAGGGCCATATTATCACTTACAATTATTTTAAGTTTTTAAGTTTCTTATACTATGATTTTGTCCTCATTTTATTTTTTATTAGTTCACACCGAAAAATTAATTTAAAAACATCGAATAAAATCGAATCGAATTAATTTTGTTCAATATATGGTGCACACTTTTTCAAAATCGAAGAACTGAACCGAAGAACTGAATGTCCACCTCTATCCCTATCATTCACCATGGAGGACTTTTGATTAAATAAAAGTCTTTGAAGAATCAATTCATAAGTCGTATAACAGTGTCAATATCCTAAAAAGGATTTTATGGTAGTACCACACTTCTAGAGCATATAATATATTTACCCAAAAATATATATATAATAATATAATATAGGGTGCACTCAAATACTTAAAAAGAAAGTCGAGACAATCTTTGTTCTTAAGATAATGGCCAAGCCATTTGAGGTTCCTCCATGGGTCCAGCCAAAACAAGAGGTAAACTACCCAGTAAGAAATAATTAAAATAACGAGAAATGAAAGACACAAAAATATGTATACTCGTATGAAACGCATTGTCAATCAGCTAAAAAATATAAAACAATGACTTCATTTAACTTGGTAGCTACGACTTCTGTTTCAAAGATTGAAGGGATTTTAGGATATTTTCCTGATTAAACAAATACTCTTTCTCATCAATAGTAATGCTAACTAACTGTGAGAAAAGTAGAAAAAACAGAACCATTTGGAATTTTGGAATGACCCAGTCCAATCATGGATGTCACTATAAGTAAATAAAAGGCTTAAGTCATATGTTGCCATTTAAAGTTGTTCGCATATTCCATTTAGATACTTCAATTAGGACTATTACCTAGTAGACACTTTAATATTAACAAATATGTATCTATTAAACATAAAATGAAAATTAACTTTAAAAATATTGTGTATGTAATTCACACGCATTGTCTTAAAAAAGTTACAAATAAAATTACGCCACATGGCACATGGACCCAATCTAACAATAAAATATAAATTTTCAATTTTAAAAGATGAAACATTATTTTTCAGCTTTTAGTAATTCAAAAAATTAATTAACAAAATGAATAAAAAGGAAAATTCTCCCACTGCCCTCCCCCCGGGCAGCCTCACCCACCTAACCCCTTACCCTTTCTTGTTCTTCCTCCTTGGCACCCGTTATCTGCCATCGATGGCAAATACAAACAAAGTAAAAAAAAATATCTCCCTCCCAAACAACCTTGCCCAAATCCATTAACCTAATTCTTTGTTTTTCTATCCTTCTCCTGTCACCCATTATTCTCTATTTTTCATTTATTATTGAGATATTTGTGAAAATAAATCAATGTCGATAAATTATTTTGAAATTGACAATGAAGAAAAATCGATCAAAAGTATATTGCTCTTTTTTATATCATTTTTAGTAAGTTTAATAAGTAGTGATGTTTGCCCGATTCGGAGCAATTGAAAAAGAAGATGGACAAATATCTGTCAATCTTTTTAACTCTAATGTACGAGTTTCTTTTACTTCTTGCAAATGCTAAAAATTTTAAAAATTTTAAATGGTAGGTTGAAGAAGAAGACGACTGACATATGGGTGTGGGGTGGGGTAGGGTTGTTTCTTTTATGAATTAAGATATTAATGTGGAATTAATTTTAATAGTTTAAAGTTATTTAGTTAGTGCATGCCAAGTGTCAAATAAATAGGTACAAATTTATCTAAAAATAAATAAAATTAAAATCAAAAGCTATTCACGCACTCTGAGATACACTTATTTTGCCAAATCAACATTTTGTGTTTAATAGGCACGTGTTTTGAATAATTTAGGTGTTCAGTAGTCATAAGTCCTAGTTGGGGTGTCTAAGTGAATTATGCGAATAACTTTAAGGGACCGTGTATGACTTAAGCATAATAAGGGGTGTGTTTGGTATGGAGGAAAATATTTTCTTGGAAAATAAGTTGATTTCTAACTCATTTTTTCATGTTTGGTTGGTGAGTGGAAAATATTTTTTCTATTGTTTAGTTCGTGAATGAAAATATATTTTTTTTAAATATCTTTTATATTTTGCTAGAGAGTAGAAAATATTTCATAATTTGAAATATTTTTAAAAATAAATATTTAAATTTTTTTGGATGGGGGTGGGGGGATTGGGGAGTACAAAAAAATAAAATTTTCAAAATTTAAAATTTTTTCAAAAATAATTTTTTTATTTTTTGTGCATGTTTGGGGTGGGGGGGGGGGGGGGAGCCGATGTAAAAAGTTACTATTTTCAAAATTTAACATTTTTTTAAAAATAAATTTTAAATTTTTTAGGGGGGGTGGGGATTGGTAGGGGGTATAAGTATGAATGAGATAATCAAATAAAATTTTCAAAATTTGAAATATTTTTTAAAAATAAATTTTCAATTTATTTTATTTAAAAAATAATAATTTTTTTAGGAGAAAGGGAGCCGTGGTAGGGATGAGATAAAAAAAATATTTTAATTTGAGATTGAATGAGTGTTTAGAAAATATTTTTCTTAAATTTTTTGTAAGAAAATCATTTTTCTTAAATTTGAAGAAAATGAATTGACTTAAAAAATACTTTTCAAAACATTTAAACCAATCAATCATGAAAAAAATTAGAAAATATTTTCCGTGCCAAACACACTCATAGTCTTTTAAAAATATCACTTACTGAAAGTATTTTATGAGACATTTAAGCTAGTAATATAAAAATTGATCTTTCTATAGAAGTGAGACAACTCACAAATCATTAAATTGGATTGTTACTGAAGGCTGGAGCTAGCAATTTCAGGTCAAATATACATTTAAAAAAATTATTAAGTACTATATGGACATTTTTTATTTTATACGATTATTAAAAAATTATTAATATATGAGTAAACTTTATCATTTTATTTTTTATTTATATTAATGTACATTAAATTAAGTTAGAAAAAATCATTAATACACTAATTAATGGTGGAGATAAAATGAGAAAAAAATAATTAATCATATCTTAATTTAGTAAATGTCCATATAATATGAGACAAATATATAAGGATTTACCATAATTCAGATCGTCAAACATAAACAATCTAACATGTAAGTCCTATCATGAATTCAAGATCGTAGAACTATATGATTTTCACATAAATCTACTTAACACATTAGTTCAGTCAAGAAAAATACCAGAATCAACCATGAGATCTTGACTTAATCACTTAAGCGGAAGTCTTTTTCTTGTTAACATACCAGAATTGGCCATGAGATCTTGACTTGATCACTTGAGCGGAAGTCTTTTTTTTGTTCTTGACAAGATGTTAATTTTCTCTCTCTTTATCTATCACTGATTTCTTTCAGAATGACTGTTGATAGATAGTGCAGTACAATATTTATAGGAAGAGAGAGAACTAGTTACTTTCAATCCCACTTTCCATCATGGGTAGGAAAAGTTATAACCATATCATGCCCTTTACTTCCTATTATCACACCCATAACTTCCCACTAACATACCCACAACTTTCCACCACTAACATATGTAGTGGGTGGTGGTGGGAAGTTAGCATAAGGGTGGTGGAAAGTTATAGTAACTTCCACCAATCATAATGGGTGGTGGTGGGAAGTTACAATAACTTTCACCAACATGAGTAGAGGTTTCACCAACATTATCAAATTTGAATTTAGTTAGTAATTAAATATTAAATCAAGATTAATATTAACGTGAGTGATAAAATTAACATACATGGGGCATAAAAACTAACAAAATATTTATAGAAAGATTTCCATATAATATAGGACGGAAAGTATATATTTGAATTGATTTTAAAAAGAGAAATGATGAGGAAAAAATAGGTGTACAAAAAATATTCCGCTGCCGGGATTTGAACTCGAATTCCTCACATAAGATGGAATTGTCAGTGCTACAACGGACTTTGTCGGTTGTAGGGACGGGAACAAAATTATTTGTTCATATGTGAACTATGAAGGAACTTAATTCACATTCGTGCACAAAACAAAATTAAATTACATATAACGCCAAAAATTTTCCTTTGAACAAAGAAAAGTTTCATTTTTCTTCTCCATTTGAAAAAAAGAAAGATTTTAAAATTCAATTACCACTTCATGATATCATTATTTTTAACAACAATAACATATCTAATAAAATTCAACAAGAACATCATTATTTTAATGATTAGAAATTTAAATTTTGACCGACCAAAGTGAGAAACCCAAACAGTGAACAGGAGACAAGAGGCCAAACAGGTAGAAAACAAAAGTGAAAAAAGAAAAAGAGAGAAAAAGGAAAAGAGGGAAAGTAAAGAAAAGAATTAAAGTAGTTGAATGGAAATTTCTCTAAAGTTTGAGGATTCATTTGTTGCTTGGTAATTGAATGGAATTTCAAAGGAACAAAGACTTATTTATCTTGATAAAACAATAACTACTAGTTACAAGAACATATGGTTTTTTTTTCCCCTTAATTTATAAATAATTTATTATATAGCTTTCATTAATATACGTAGTCTTTTTGTCTTCATTTATGTAGCATTGATCGATTTTTTATATATGTATTCTTTTTAAAATCTTAAGTTGTTAAGTATTGTTACTTGTAGTATTTTTTTTTTTGTCCTTTTTAAATAATATATATTATTTACTTTGTTTTAATTTATGATGCATGTATAAAATTTTGAGAGTCAATCTAAATTTTATGTCTTTTAAATATTTTAAATAGTAAATTATTGTGATTTATAGTACTTTTTATGTAGATTTTAAATAGTATTTTTTGTCATATTTTATGTGGCACTGATAAAATTTCGAGAATCATCTAAATTCTTATATATTTTAATTTTTTTTGAAGTTGGTAACTAGTGTGATTTACAACATCTTTTACATCATTTAAAATAATATGTTACTTCCTTCGGCTTAATTTAAATTGTTAATTATTGTGATTTATAATACTTTTTAGGTAAAATTTTAAATAATTAATTATTATAATTTATAATTTTTATATACATTTTCTTTAATATATACCGATTTTAAAAAGTCAACTAATTAAAATGAAAAAGATAAAAAAAGACAAAAAAAAACACATCAATAAAAAATTATTTACCGCTAGCAACTCAAGTTGACAGGACAATAAAAAACTATTCAAAATCTTTCTTTGCTAGTAAAATTAATATATAAGTAGCATTGAGACAAATATGCATAAATATAATCTATAAAGAATAAATAACATAATATATAAGTAGTAACAATGAAAAAAAAAATCAAATTCCCAAAACATCCTTACAGCCAGAAGCAGCTGGTGTTGATGCTTTATACACGTAAGTAGTACAGTAATTGGACGAGTTAATTGAACATATCATAATTAGTTAAAATAATAAATGAATTAAGATTCAATCAACTCGAACTTGCTTAGGTCAAAATTGATTGAGTAATCGATTATAGAGTGAGTCAAGATCCAGTTTGACCTAATTTTTACTAAATTTTATTTATTTTATTTGTTTTTTTATAATATTTTAATATTTAATAAAATCACATTTTTCCTTATTATGATTATATAAAACATATCAAATTATTTTTAAAAAAAATATTTTAACAAGATTTCTCTCGAGTCAATTCAGATTGCTTATCTACTCAATTTTAAATGAGCTAAAATGGATTGGATTGAGTTAATAAATGAACGAGTTCCAACTTAAATGGATTGGACTTAATTTTGTCACTCCTATTCTTCTGTCTCGTTTTATATGATATTATTTAATTTTGAAAAATTATTATTTTATTATAATTAAAAATAATTAATTTAAAAATATTTTTCTATCTTTAATAAAATAATTTATAATCACATAAATATCTAATAATTATTTTTTATAATAATTTTTAATATATATTATATTATATCATATTATACCAAATCAAATAACGTCACATAAAATAAAACGGAGGAAATCATATATGTTTCTTGGTAAAAGTAGTGGCACCACCCATGGTTCATGTTATTGAAAAAGGTCCCACTAAGATTCTTCAAATTAAATATTATATTCATAACTTAAAGTGTATTTTAAATTATTTTATAAAGTTTAAAATGCGCGTGTCATTTCTATAGTAATTTCCATAAATCAAATCGTAAATATAAAATTCTAAATAAACGACTTGAGATTGTGGAAAACAATGACTAACGTTTGAATCAAAATTAAAGAGTAAAAATTGTATCATGAAATACGCATACAATTTCCTCTAACAATATTCTAATATAACAATTCTTATTATAATAATTGAGTTTTTCTTAGAATTGATTGTATCGATTTTTATGTTTCATTTCACCTTTTTATAATAAATTTTATAATAGTATATCTACTTTTCGATAGTAATTTATTTTTAGTAATAGTACGATGACTAATCATTATCATAGAAGTGCAGTTTGTGCTACAACCTCTTAATAGCAATAAAAAACTTTCAAAATCAATGATGCACCTGCTATAACAACAACAAAAAATTATTGAAACTAAATAAAAAATTTAAAAATATAATTAAAAAAATTAGCATTAATTTTCATAATTAAAACTTATTTATATTCTTTAAAGTTTTGTAAGCATATACCAATATAATATTCAAACTTGTTTTACGTTGCAATAAAATGATAAAGTTTGAACAAAAATCAAACTTTATTTGTAATGAATGTAATATTGGAATCTTCACCCACTCATTAATTTTGATGTGATTGATGAAATCGTGATAGACCTCAAAAGATTTGAATTTAAATTAACTGAGTCTTGATTAATTATATTTTGATAAAAAAAAATGCTCAAATTTATAAAAGAAAATGTTACAATTAAAAACTTCTCTATATTTTGACAAATTTTAGGTAGCAAACATGGTGATTAAACTGATTTATGCAAATATGAAGACATTGTAACTCATTTTTCTTTGTTTGAAGATTTTTAAATGTTTTATTAAGTAAGATTTTCAAATTTTGAAAAAGAAAAAGAAAAAAAAAGTAACGCGTCCTCGAATTCAGGGCCCATTGATGTGGAATATTTACCGTACGATATTTCCACAATATTTCTGAGACCCCTCTTTTATCGGCGAGTCAAGATATTTCTACTCGTTTTCCCCTTCTTTAAATACTGTCTCAGGGTTCTTGCAGCTCGAATCGAAGAAATTGTTTGAAAAAAGAGAGAAGAAAAATGGCAGAGCAGCTGACGGAGGAGCAGATCGCTGAGTTCAAGGAGGCTTTTAGCCTTTTCGACAAGGACGGAGACGGTAAAACAATCCTTTTCCTCTTTTCGCTTTCATTTCCGTTCGTTTTGTTGTGATCTTACAGTGCGTGTCTTTTGTTTTTTCGGCAATTTTTTTGGAATGGAAACGGTGTTTATGCCATTGTTTCTGATTTTTTGTGGTCTTGGAGTAGATCTAAGTTTTTGCTAAGCTTTTTATTTGGTTGACTTACTTTTTACGCGATTTAGTACTCAAATGTTGAGAGATCGCTAGTGAAAACCTAAATTACACCGTTTTGTTCTTTGATTTTGCTGTGATGGTAAAATAGAGGAATGAAAAAGAGTTGGAGAACACAGAATGCTTGTAGGACTAAAGCCTATATATGCAGGATCAGTGGTTGAAAAAGTAGCAGGACTAGAAGCAATCATCTCCATGTTGCAATTTCGTTCATCTACTCATAGAAAATATCGAAAGCTTTTTGGGATGACGAGCCAATCACTTTTTCTTTTAACAGAACTACCTTTTATTTTTTGGTGAAGGTATGGTATTGTGATGATGGAAGTGCCTAATGTGATGCATGTGAGAATTGTCTCACATTTGGCGATATTTATCACACTTCAACTCTATTTAATTTGAAATTTGCTTGATGGCATTCGATTGATTGCTGATTGCATCTTGTAGATGTCTTTTTTTTTTACTTGATACAAGTTATTGAAGTGCCTTATTATTAAGCCATTTTAAAATATTATCCATTTGGTTATATGATTATATCATATGAGGAGAGAAAAGTTGTGAAATTTTCAGGTGAGAGCCAAGAATTCCTAAGAGAACTTACCCTGAAAGAGAAATGAGGTTTATAGAGAGAAGGGATTTTCTTTTAAGAGTGGTTGCCCTTCTCTGTTGTGTCAATGATTTTCCGTAGCTACTAAACCAACAACCCTTGTTTATGAAATACTTAGAAGTAGAGAATGGATCCATATATCTCAGTGATGGTAATAATGTCACTGTTTGAAATAAAATGGGACATTGAAGACAATTCAATCCTTGACTTGGCCTGGATGGCCTGCAATTGAGGCTCTCTGTTGTTAGTTGACGAGGGCCTGCCTATATCCTAATTTTTTGCTAGTTGTTTCAAATTGAGCCAAGACTATCGCTAACAGCCTCTCTACCCCACAAAGGTAGGGTAAGGTTTGCGTACCTCCTACCCTCTCCAGGCTCCACTTCTTGTGGGATTACATTGTGTATGTTGTTGTGGAGTTGTTTCAAATCCATAAAAGGTGAAAGCTAATGTGATCTGTTTTGACTGGATAGAATGTTCTTCATTACTTCCCTTTTTTTTTCTTATTTTATATACAAAAAAGAGTTGCCTCTGGGAGGAAGCTTTTTGATATGTCACCCTGATTATGTTTTCACTTTAGTTTCTCAATGTTATTGCATCTGGTTGCTCCTTAAAGTCCCTGTGGCGATTCTTCCTTTTATATTCTCCCAATGAGTACTCTCTATTGTTACTATTCCATGAGCAGAATCAAAGTTCTATTTGTGATCTGACATTTGGTTCTATAGGCTGTATTACTACTAAGGAGTTGGGAACAGTGATGAGATCACTTGGTCAGAATCCCACTGAAGCTGAACTACAGGATATGATCAGTGAAGTTGATGCTGATCAGAATGGAACCATTGATTTTCCAGAGTTCTTGAATCTGATGGCACGTAAGATGAAGGTATAATAGGAGTACTAGCTAATTTAATTTACAGTCTTTCTTATTTGGCGTTATTGAGATATTTGAGATGATGTTTCACTTCAGGTTTCCTCAACCATTATTTAGATTCCCTCCTCCTTGAAAATTGATTTCAAGGACAATTTGACTTATTTGATTAGGTGGATGGCATCTTTGCTATCGTGATCCAAATTTCTTTGTCTCTTTAAGTTGTGATAGCCTCATGAATATAACAAATCTGTGTTCATATTTTTGTCCACTTTTCTGTAATTAGGGATGGTTATTGTGTGGTCCGTCTTCATATGTTTGTACTCGTCAATTGCATATATTTTTCAGTTTAGAATGTTTGTTGTATTTCAACTTTGAAATATTGTGGATGACTTTTGTGTCAAGTGATCTTTGGATCAAATATTGAATATGCAATGATCTGCATGGTTCCTAGATTCTTTCAAACCAATCATGAAAAACCTTGCTCTAAGTTCTGCTTGCACTGATGAGACTAAGTCCTTCTTATAGGAAAATTATTTACATGCAGAGGACTATGTAAACATCGAATTTGCAATTATGAGATAATGTAGTTGTCAAGGGATCAATGATTGGTTAATCCTTTCTTTCGTTCTTTTAGTATTTTGTTATTGTTTCCCTCTGGATCTTATATAATCAGGACATGGAGGCAAGAAATATGCTTTCTTCATCAAATATTGTTAATTGCCAAATCTAGAAGTCTTGTAAAATAATCAGATTTCATACTTGGGAAAAGGATTTACATGATTTGGACTTTTCTTGTGAAGGACACTGATTCTGAGGAGGAACTCAAAGAAGCTTTCAAAGTTTTCGATAAAGATCAGAATGGTTTTATTTCTGCAGCTGAGGTACTTCTTATTTTCTGCAAGTATTTATGTGGAAAATGTTATTTAACATGCTAGTAGTTTTATTATGGACTGCCAATTCCTGTGTTTTATGTGTACAATTTGCATTTCAGCTTCGTCATGTTATGACAAACCTTGGAGAGAAGCTGACTGATGAAGAGGTGGATGAGATGATCCGAGAGGCAGATATTGACGGTGATGGGCAAGTGAATTATGAGGAGTTTGTCCGCATGATGCTTGCCAAGTGATGGCTTAAGATTATCTTAGTTAGCTAATGTGTATTTTGTGATGGCCGCTCAGTTACTACAACTTCTAGCTGGCAGTTAATATTCTGTTCTGTTAAGACAAACAAATGTGTGTATGTTTTTACTAGCATCTAGACTCCTTTCAGTTTTATGTCAAACTTATGGACTACAGGTGCATACAGGTATAGTCCCTTGCCCATCCAGGGTAAAAGAAAAGGAGAAATTAGATAGTTCATTGGTAATATCTTGTTAGTTGCCTTGGTTTCTTTCCAGGCCACAGTGTTTATGTGTTTTGCTCTGTCTCTAACTGTTGTATATCTCATGTTTCTGGTTTTCGCTTCTATCACTGATTACTGGGAAGGCCAAATGCAAGGTGATTATTTCCTAAAGCTACGACTGGTATGCCCTCGTTCTGTATAGTTATCACCTTGGCAGTGAGGTGATTTTTTTTCCTTTTGTCACATGATCCATCCCAGAAGTTGATATCTTATTTAAGCAGTTGATATAGTTATGAGTTCATTATCTGTTTTACCAGCGATCTGGTATAAGCACAACACGAGATGGAGTATTGAAAAATTGGGGTAACAAGGTTCAATGGCTAACTTCTTAGCTGGTTGTATATGGCTTGATGAGCCTTTTCCAATTTCTATGAATATATACACACATTTATGTATTAAGTAATTACAATTCTCCAATTATTTTAAAATGTCTGTAAGAAATGATTACAAAGATGTGAACTCCATAACAAGCTCCATTGATAGTCTCATACACTTTGGATTTGAAATTGAGTGTTGCAAAATTTTTATTTGTTTGGATTGGTATTGTTCTAAAAAACTGAGAATACCCTTTGAAACTTATACATCAATTTTGAGAAAATTTGATGAAAATTAGAGTTGATTTGATTGGAATTTTCAAATTGAAGTTGACATAGAATACAGTGACATACATCGAAAGAGAAAATACATGCATACGACATACAAAATGTATGATACAACAATATATTTTTATTATAAATAAGAGGGGAAAAAAACTTATGAAGAATCCAAAAATCAAGCCAAAACCGATAAACATTGTCCTATTTTTATCTATAAGATATAAGTGCAATGTCATACGACTGATTTACCACTATAATAAATGAAAGAATTTTGTGATAATTATTTAGGGATAGTAATATAATTGACATTATATTATATTGAGCATCAAGAATATAATATGAGTATTTATAACTAACACTTTGTATAAATGTCACTATAAACTTTAGCAATTCTAGATGCAATGATATTAACTTAATCACTACTAAATATGTTTTAAAAATAAATTCTCTTGCTACTAAGTGACTCGTTTGTTGTAATGTACACAAACATTCATTTCTGAGGCTATAATTTTAATTTTAACCCTTTTTTTAAAAAACATTGTGCATAAATAATCTTTAGAAAATTACTCTTCTGAATAATGTTAAAAGACGTTATTCAACTTTACAAATAAAATATATTGAAATATCATTTAATATTTGAAATGACTTACTTACAAAATTTTAATTTGTGGCTTAATTTTTTTTTTCATAAATCTTTTAATTTGCTCAAAAGAAATCTATAAAAGGTTTATAAATTCTAAAAAAAGAATCAATAAATTTGAAAAAAAATAAAAAGACGATTATATTTACATAAAACATTTATCACAAAAAGAGACACCCAAAATTTGGTCCATTACTAGTGTGATTTTATCTCAACCACAAGTGTTTGTAGAGAGATAAATGTGAGTCTATCCGATTCACCAACGGAAATAAAACAATAATCGATTTTTCCTTCTCTAGTAAATTATAGTAATCATTTCGCCTCAAATTATTTATTATATTTTTTTATAAATTTATTTAAGAAAATATTAATTAGGAGAGTCTTATATTTGATTATTTTAACTTAATTTGTGTCTTAATATATGCTTATTTCGTTGAATATACTCTATTTATGTATCATCATGATGTGTTTATAATTTTTAAGAACAATTATTATTAAAAATTAAGCAAAAAAATAATTAATATCATCTTGAATATTTAAAATAATAAATAATTATTTTTATAAATTTACTATAAATAATTTGAGCCAAAAAGACCACTATAGTAGTATTTAATTTGTAAAGATAGCCAAAGAGCAGATAAAGTTCAATGCAAGTTTTAATATAGGGATGGATGGACCCAAGAGACAGTTTCTCCATACATAGATTTCCAAATTAAAGCCGAAGGGATAAGAAGCCTCAGAAATTCTCCTACCATTGATGTAATAATGTAGATCTAAAATAACATACATACACTTAAAAAAAAAATTACAATAATTATTCTACTACTATTCAACTTTAAAAAATTGAAAAAAAAGCTTGGCCCTCAGTTCTAAGAAATCATATCTTCTATCAAGACATTTATCAAGGAAGCAGAAGACCTTTTGAAGGAAGCTATTCAGGAACAAATGGACAGTTTTATACTTTGAGGAACCAAATGTCTTAACTAAGCACTCTAATCTTTTAAAGATAAACATCTTTGGCTTCCAATAAGAGTTGGCCAAATAAGAAGAAGGTAAAAAAAAAAAGTCACAAGTGCAGCAATTAATACAAAATGGGATAATATTAGTGGATTTAATCAACCAAAAGTGGAAAAATAAGAAAGGATCAATAATAACTTAAGCTAACCTATAATACTTCTTGAGAAGTAAAATATTTATTGAGTAAGAGAAGATGCATTATTACCAGTAACAGTACTGGATACAGAGGAAGAATTATTCTTATGATTATGCATCCATACTTTAAACACTTTTCTACTTACCCCTATATCTCTGCAAAATCTTTCAGTCTCGTTTTCCTCATCTTTTCTTTGTAGCGTCCATCCCAATCTCTCTGCAAATGCCAGCATTTTCTCCTTCTGGTCCGTTGTAAACTTCGTCCTAAACCTCTTCTTCCCGCTCCTCTCGGAAACCACCGGTGACTCTTCTGTAGTTGCCAAGCGGTAATCAGCCGCGACGAATACTCTATCATCACGGCTGATGTTGTTGTTGTTGCTGTAACTTGCACCGCAAGTGAACTTGCGGTGAAAGTTACGGTGACAGCCGCAGGCAGCGCAGTTTAAATTGATACTGCCTCCGGGGGAAGTGTTGTTGTCATCAAGTGTGAATTCTCCACAGCCATCAGTGGCATAACTACCAAGGCTGGCTGCATGGTTCCTTAAGCACTCTCTGTAAATGTCATTTGATTTGTCTCCTTGCATTCTCTCTCTCTCTTTCTTTTTCTTTCCTGTTTTGTCTCTCTACTAGTTTTATAACATATATGATGATAAGCATATATGTATGTACATTATTGGTGGAGTAGAGATTTTAACTTTATGAGTTCTGAATTTTAGATGATAGTTTCAAAAAATACTAGTAATTGCGTTCGATTATTGAACTTGTAGTTGAGTTTCTACTTTTGATTATGTTATATATGCCTTGATAGTAAAAAAATTTTTTAAATTATGTGCACCATCAAAATATAGACTTTTTACTTGACTATAGTATATACCTTAATATTAAAGGAGGTTAAATTATGTGTACCATCAATGTATAGAGTTTTTACTTTCAAATTAGATTGAAAATTACTCTTTAGTATTTGCCCCCGAAAAAAAGAAGTATTTTTCTTGTTGTAATTATATATTACACCAGATAGGGATATTATTTATACCATTTATGAACAAGACTTACATATCTATACTATATTAAAAGTGTAAAGATCCTTAGAAATGTTGTTTGAACTTTTTGCCTTTTATTAAAAGACTCTGCTTTAGATAAGATCATTTTTTCATTATTTTTCTTTAAATTATTATTTATTATATTTATAATTTGACTTTAAAATAAATGGAAAAAAGTGATCAAATAGGGACTTCTATCTGTGGAGAGATTTCTAAATCTTCTTTATTTAACAAACTTCTACTTTTTTTAATCAAGAAAATATCTGCAGCATCTAACACACATTCTAATTTACTATGGTTTCTAATTAGTGATAGAATCTCTGTATATAGACCTTTATAAATGAATAATTTATCAAAATTACTTTTGTAGTGAATTATTTATCTTTTGATAAATTCATAATTAAATTTAATTTTTCTCTTGTAATGTTTGTTATCAAACGAGGTACGTACACGCGCAAGACGCGTACAACAAGACTAGTTTCTATAAAAAGTATATTCTCTTAATTACTTCGACTAACATAACATGGAACGATATATTGTTAGTTTTAAATGCTCATGAATTTCAACGGCGAATTCAGAAATTTTGTTAAGAATATTCAACATTTAATATATATACATATGAAAAGTAACATTTAAACCATGTACAATTATTTATATACGTATTACAATTTTTCAATAAATGATGTTCAATTGACCACGTTTCACCGCATAGTACGCTACTACTCAATTCTATCACTAAAACACATTTCTAATGTCATATCTTATCTTCTGTTACATTACATACCATATATCAAAATTTAAATACTTTCATAACCAAACTGCCTCAATTATGTTACTTCTCTTCTTCTTTAATGTTTTCTCCCATCAATTCTTCCATCATAATTTATATTATCACTTTTAAAAAAGAAAAAGACAACTGTATGTATGTATGGAAAAGTATATAGATAAAACGTGTTTGTTCAAAATTTCTCTATACCCCACCTATGTTAAAATTGTATGTCCATTTTTAATATATATTTATTTACATACGAGGACCGCACATATTTTATAGTGCCAGAGAATAATTATTACTTGTTGGTAGGATGAAAAAATGACTGAAATTTACGGTGGTCCATTTGACTCAATTTATTTTAAATAAGTTTGAATATTTGATTTTTTAAAAGTGTGTCAAATATGAATTAACTTATATTGTTTTATAATAATTATGATTTTATTTCTTAAACCACATTTTATGTGAGGCAACAATTTTGAATTGAAATACCTCACGATACATTGGTTTTTCTCCCAAAATCTATTAAGAAAGTTAGGATGAAGACCAAACACATGTTTAATATTATATTAAAAACATATCTATTAAATAATCTTATGTATTTACATTATAATTTTAGTATAACTTGTTATCACTTAGTCCAACAAGAAGAATAGAATAAATTCCTAAAATGATTCAATTAAATTAAATATGATAGGGCTAATTTAGGAAGAGACAAGAGTAGTTATATGACCTGTAAAACATTTTATGTTTTTATAAATGTAGATATACTTGTTGTGTAGTAGACTAGAGGGACAAGTCGACAATTGACAGCCAACAAAGGCATTTTTACTTGTTCAGAAACAACGTGACTATACGTAAACAAAATCTTCACAATATCATCTTTTACATAATTATCAATAAATCATACATACTCATTTATTTGTTTGATTTTTAGTTCATATCAACTCTAAAAAAATTAAAGAAAATTTTGTGATTTTGAATTAAAGATATTTTATCTGTTCTTTTTAATTGTCATGATGTATAAAATTTTAAAGTTAAATTAGATTATATTAACTTGATATTTAAATAAGAAAATAAATATACAAAAGCTACTATAAGTTGTAATTTTTTTCATGTCACCAATATGATAAAAAAAAAATACGTTTCAAGATATTAGTCAAAGTCCATATCATTTGACTATCAAAGAGGAAAATATGACAACTAAAAAGGAACGAATGGAGTATATAGAATATTGCACCAAAATATCATTAGTCTTATGATTTTAAACACGTCATAAAAATTTTGAAATTAAAAATTGCAACAGACTCAGAAATAAAATAATACTCCGCAAACAAATTAAAACAGAGGGATTACTTATTTTTCAATGTATGAATCTGTTTTTCTTATGGTCTTAACCTAATTATCTTAGAAGCATTAAGACTACATTGTCCCATTAAAATTCATGGATCAACAATTAAACTGATTAATAATATAGAAATTTAGGTTTTCTAACATTTCATCATGATTAGTCACTTAATTTCTAAATTAAGGGTGGCTTTCTTCATTTCTTGAATTTGCTTTTTTGTCCTATTTCTGTTCACCATCACAACTGAATATATTTTGGATTATCAAAATCTTAATTAATATGAGATGCAGTTGAATTTGGGTTGAAACTACACACATATACTCCCCCGTCTCAAGCTATTTATCTTGTTCTTTTTATAAGAGGCATTTTAACTATTTTATCCTTATTTATGTCTTAATATATAACATTCACTCATTTATTTGTCATCTCCAAATAATTGAGGTGTGAATAGATTTCAAGAACAATTACCATTAAGAATAAAACTAGAAAATATAACAAAGTATGTCTTGAATTTTAACAAATACTTTGAGATAACTATATATTTAGATATCACGATAAATAATTTGAGACGGAAGGAGCATATACATCATGAATGGGACCTTTCTCCCTTGGTTTGGGCACATCATCACATGAGTTGGTCAATACAAAGGATATAGTTGCAAAATGAATGCATCTTGAGTGATTATAATTAATTAAATGATACAAGAACAATGGAGCCAGAGGGGTAAGAGAGTCAAGATTTGTCCTAGTTCATGAACACAAATATTCTGTCCAATGAACATGCCTATGCTGACTTTACCCATGTATGGACTAAACCAATCTTCTTCTTTTTTTAAATTTTATTTTATACTTGTATAAAATATAGTTGTCCTAAAATTCTTATTTAAGGGAAGGTTAAATTTCCATTTTTGACCTTGTGGGGTGCAAGTATTTAATAGTAGTACATTAATTTCGTGTGGTTGTAGAAGAGGGGGGACCTGGGAACAGTATGGGATAACCTCAATAATGCACTTTGGGAATATGCAGAGAAATAATCATAGAGGGACCAACAAGTCCTTTTTGTACTTTTGTCTACTTTTATGAGAGAATTTAATCATATTCAGAACAGAGAACATGTATGGGGTGTGGCCTCTAAGGCCTCATTTGATTACAACAACTTATTTTATAATTATTAATGTGAAATAAAAAAAATATTATATAATTCTAAAATATATTATTTTGTGATTTTATTCCAATCAAACATAGCTCTTAGTTCATTTTTGTTTGTCTTGTTTATGGATGAATTGATGTGATATATTCGATGAGAGGTGTCGTGGTGTATGTTATTTGTCGATGATATAATTTTGAGTGACGAGACTCAAGCGTATGAGTTAACGTTAAGCTAGAGGTCTAGAGGTAAACTTTGAAATCTACAGGTTCAAGTTGAGTAGAATCAAGATAAAATACTTGGAGTGCAAGTTCAGTAACGTAAGAAGACATGAGGCTAACATGGAAATATGATTTGATACACAAGTCATTCAGAAGAGAGAAAGTTTCAAGAATATTGGGTCTATCATTTAAGGAAATGGAGAGGTTGACAATAATGTCACACATCGTATAGATGCATAGTGGATGAAATGGAGGTTCATGTACGAACACTTGTGTGGTAAGAAGGGTAACAAAAACTTAAAAGACAAATTCTATCGAGTGGTGATTTGACTGACTATGTTGTATGGAGTCGAGTGTGAGCCAATAAAAAATTCTCACATTCAAAAGATGAAAGTTGCGGAGATGAAGATGCTGAAATAAATGTGTACATATACTATGAGAGATAAGATTAGGAATGAATATATCCGAAGCAAGATAGGAATGGCCTTGATAGAGGGAAAGATGAGAGAAACGAGACTTGGATGATTTGAGCATGTGCTAAAAAAGACATGACACAACTTCAACTTATCGAGGACAAGACCTAGACAAGAGGTTATGAAGGTCACAAATTAGGGCAGGATGTTAGTTTGGTTGAGCATTGTCTTGCTTATTTTTTATACTATTAGTCATAAGTATTACTTTTGTAGTTGCTTGTCCTTTGAGTTGAGTTATTCTCTATGATTTCTTTTATACTTTGATTATCGTTTTATCTGTATTAATTACTATTAGAAATTAGGATGATTTGTCAGGTTGTCTATAGTATTTATTTTTCAGTTACTTTTTTTTAAGTATCTTGCTTTGAATCCCAATTTATGAAGCCAATACATTGTTGTCGCAGTAGTATAGAGAACAAAATATATTGGAGTAGATTTTTGCTGAAAATATGTCTCAAGATATTGCGAAAATAAAATAATTAGCTATATATTTCGTAAAAAAAATTCTTTTAGAGAAATTCAATTTATGAATAGCTAAGTTTTAGAAATTTTAAATTATTTTGTTAGAGTCATGAGTGGCTTGAATCTAGGAGTTAGTATCCTTTGTTTGTTATTTGAATTTAATTTATTGATAAGTTTAGCAACATATTTTCCTATTTTTTACTTAAAAATTATAGTTATAAATGTATATTTGTGAATTATTAATAAAATAATTTTTTTATAATACTGTAACATTTTTTTCTCAAAATATTTCTTTATTAAAAAAATTAGCAATTGTTATTCGAGCCATTTTCTTGAGGGACCTTTGAGAGATGAATTCCGAAAATAATTTCTCTTAGATTACTCCTATATTTTATGGTGAAAATTATCATTTCTGGACAATAAGAATGGAGACTTATCTTGAGGTTTTAGATTTTTGGGAGGCAATGGAAGAGGATTATGATGAGATTATCTAAAAGAACAATATACATTAGTTGAAAAAAATATGGGGCATGAAATTGTTGAATTTGGTAAGAAAATTCGAGTTGCAAAAAGTGAAGGAACCTGATGTAATTTTTGAATTATCTAGAGGTAAACGTTGAAATCTAAGGGTTGAATTATCTAACGTAGATTATCTAGAGGTAAACGTTGAAATCTACTGGGTTCAAGTTGAGTAGAATCAAGATAAAATACTTGGAGTGCAAGTTCAGTAATGTAAGGCATGAGGCTGACTTAGAAATAAGGCTTGATACATAAGTCATTCAGAAGAGAGAAAGTTTCAAGAATATTAGGTCTATCATTTAAGAAAATGGAGAGGTTGACAATAATGTCATACATTGTATAGATGTAGGGTGGATGAAATAGAGGATCACATACGAAGGTTTCCCAACGCACGCAAGTGTACGTGGTCTTAACAAGCAATATAGTGGTCCTAATTAGGAGCCGGGATGTCGAACCCAAGGGATTTAAACAAGAGTGCAATTACTAATCCAAATTATTATGTAAGTGTGTTCTAGTGGAAAGGTGATGAAAATGATTGAATTGAAAAGTAAAATAACTAATTAAAATTATTATGGTCAACTAGTTCTCAGTGAATTAACAGATTAAGTACGATTTTGGGTTGTAATCTTTGTGACGCAATTCTAGACTCAATGCTTGCACTCATGTCTGGATTTCCTGATTATTGGTTCACAGGGATGAAAATACCTAAGCAGGGTTGCACGCCTCTATCGACCTACTCTTATTGAATGCCTAACTACATTGTTGAGCGAGGATACACAAATCAATAAGAACACTTTAATGTTATCTTCCTGTATTTGAACCAAACTAGGTGTAAGGGTAGTTGACATGGGTCTCCCTTACACGAATCAATCTAGTTTCCTAGTTGAACAAGCTCCCTACATTACTGTGTTCTATTCATCCCAACATCTCTCGAATCCAGAATGAACAACTAATTTACCCCGTAGTTGATCAAGCTATGAAGTATAAATTAAAGCAATATAAGAATAATCTAATGGAAACCCTTTCATAATATGCAAACATCAAGAACTAGAACATTATTTATGGATACAATTGTCACACTCCAAGCCTACACCCTGGACGTGACGGACACTCAGAAACCATTGATGGTCCTCAAGCGAACCCTTGGTCTGGCTAACTTAGTCAATTGAAAACTTTAACATGTATGCAAAAGCTTTATAAGGTAAACATTTAAAATATTTAATAAAACTTTAAAACATTTAATAAAACTCAAAGAATTCAATCATGTTTTATGCAAAGTCTGAAAATATCTCTTTATACAAATAGTAATAATGCTTAACATGTATGAATGAAAAGACTAAACTGACTCACTAACTCTGTCCATGAAGTCTCTACTATACTGAAGATAGGAGTTGCAACAAGACCTACAACTACCTGACTGTAAAGTAAAATAAATAAACTGGACTAACTAACTAGAGCCCTCTGAAAGCGAAGAGGTCTCACCAATTGCGACTGGGACACTGTCTTACTAAATGTCTATTATCATGGGTACCTGAATCTGTATCATAAAATGATGCAACCTCAAAGAGAGTCAATACGTGGAATACACGGTATGTAAAATGGTCAAAACAGGAAAACTCACTATTCACTTCTCAAATGATGCAAAATAATTAAAATATCTGATTTAATGCATCAATAACTGCAACTTTGTCTGTATCTGAAAATAATATATACTTTAGCTTGGGGAGTTTCTCTAACCGACAACCATCACTATGAGCCCCGTGATGAACGTCTGACCCACGTTGCTAGAGCCATCCAAAGCCTTTCCAGGGTAGGGGATGAAGTGCTGGGGATCCATATAAATTGGGTCATCTCAGTGACATGTGAGGAGTTGTACATCTAATACAATCCTATACTACACTAGCTACGTAGTTTATGGGGTTGGAGTTATCTGAACTCATACCCACATCGGTGCTCAATACTACTCCCAAAACATGCATTGTGCTTAATAACTGTAAAAACGTCCCACTTTAGGAAAAACTGAAAATCTGCTACTTGGAGCCTTGGCTCAACATATTTTCTATAAACTGATTTTTCTTTCTCAAAACTGATAATGTTTTCTCATAACTGGTAATGTTTTCTTTAAATAAAGAAAGTAGTCATGCTCTTTACTGATAAAATAATGCATTTAGAACCGTTAAGTTCCCTCAAACTCTGAAATTTATGCATGATGAATAATAATGCAAAATACCTTAACTGACTAAATTTCTCTTTCAAATATGATATGCTATGCTAAAAAGATAGTGTAGTAAATAAGCTACTTGTATAATTCATGCTGAGGTACTTCTTGAAACTAACTCATACTTTAGACTGGATAACTTTTCAATGCAATAAAACATGTTAATAGAATGATTTTCAAAACTCATCTAGGGTTCCTATAAATGTAGTAATACTTCAAGAATCTAAAGAGATATACTCAACAATGAAGTTCTTAGCATAATAATTATGGGATAATAAGAATTTCATGATAAAGTTCTAGAATTTCTCCATAAGATCATAAGAATGAAATTGACTTGACTTTTGACTAGAACTCTTGATAATAAATATAGATTAGGCACGAAAGTGATCTTACATACCTGGAATAAAGACGGAAGAATCAAGAAATCCGTTCTTGAAAATTCTTGAATTTGTTTTCTTGAAATCCTAGGTTATGATTTAAGATTTCTCTTAGAGATTCATGAATAGATGAAGGAAATTAGGTTGGAAAGCTTGAAATTTATAGAGAATAACTTACCTTGATGATGAATTAAAGCTAACCCTAACTTGATGGTTCTTGAACGTTTATATTTAGGAGTGAAGAAGAGAGTTTTAATTGTGAAAAACTGATGTTTTATGTGTTTTGGGACCTTAAATAGACCCTCAAAAGTTATAGGATAAAAGTAACCTCAAAACATAATAAAAGGACGTCATTTAACTTATCCAAAAGAGTTCGCGTCAAGTCTGCGACGTGGAGCTATCGCGGACTTCAAACAGCTTTGCACGTTTTCAGTAAAATGGTCATAACATTTTACTCCAAACTCCGATTAAGGCGAAACTGAATGCGTTGAAAATATAATTTAAAGATCTTTAATTTAAGATATTATGGATAACCTAACTCATTATATTTTTGGAGATATGAGTATTTGAAGTTGACCGTTCTATCAACTCATACAAAAACTTAGTCGGTGGAAATGTTTTGAATTTGGCTTGACCTTGAGTGCCTCTTATGACCTCAAACCACATCCAACACACTTCAATTACTTAGGAAAGGACATTAACATACATTCACAATTTGGAGTTATTGGATCACCTAATTTCATAGAGTTTCATGTCGAAACTCAATCGGTGAAAGTGATTTCAACTTAACTTTGTGCTAAAGGGTTCTTGTGACCTTACTTCAGCTTCAAATCTATTTTTACAGTAAGAAATTTACGTTAACACCTATGATCAATTTAGAATAATCAATTACAATCTTATATCATATGAAGAATGACTCAATCTTAGCTAAAAAAAAATGAAGTGTTACAACAATCCCAGAATATGAGAAGATTAGCCACACATCATTGTCTTAAACAACAATAAAATGCTAATCAACATTCACAATGAAAAATTCAAGGTAAAAACTAACCAAAGTAACCCTATAATGGGGTTCTTAGTCGTCTCCCATCTCTTTCGTACAAAACTAGATATGAAAATTAAAATTTTATAGTGAATATAACTTAAAATTCTCGTATCTCGCTTTTGCCTTTGCGTAATCACAGTCCGTGATGCGAACTGCACTGCTTTTACTATATTTCTACATTTAATGCTGACTGGGCCAAATTCTCTATTTCTTCTATATGTTCCCGACACAGACATTAACCATTTTCCTGTTTCAAAAGCTAAAGCAACTTTTTTTGTTGGTGTGTCTACAATAATTTTCACTAGATCTATGGCTCTAAAATCAGCAAAAGAAATTTAGAATTATCTAAAAGAACAATATACATGAGATGAAAAAATACAGGCATGAAAGTGTTGAATTTGGTAAGAAAATTCGAGTTGCAAAAAGTGAAGGAACCTGAAACTGTCAAAGAGTACTTAGATCGACTTTTGGGCATTGTTAACAAGGTATAATTGTTTTGACACTTTTAAAGATTCAAGATTGAATAAAAAAAATTTGTTACAATGCCTGAAAGATATGAAGTATCTATAATTACCTTGAAAAACACAAAAGCTTTTCAAGATTACCTTGACAAAATTATTAAATTAATTGCAGATACAAGAGCAAAGAAGGCTTACGAGGCAAAATGGCATTATTGAAGGAGCATTAGTAGTCAGTCACAACACTTAAAGCAAAGATAAATTGTTAAAGAATTATCCACCTTGTCAGCACTGTGACAAAAATGAGCATCCTCCATATAAATGTTTGAAGTGACCAGATGCACAATGCAAGATTCGCAAATAATTTGGTCATAAAGTTATGATTTGCAAAAGCAAATCTCAAAAAGATGAAGAAGTTGCCCAAGTCACCACCAAAGAAGAAACTCACTTATTTGTGACAACTTACTATACAATCGAAAAATCTATTTTTTGAATGATTGATGATAAAAGTACAAATCAAGTGACATATAACAGAAATCTTTTTAAGAGTTTATATTTGTGGAAAATAAGAAAGTAAGAATTGCAAATGGTGACTATAATCCTGCAAAAGAAAAATGGTCTGTTGCAATCAATTCAAGTTCAAGTATAAAAATAATTTTAAATATCCTTTACATTCCTGCTATCGATAAAATTTTATAGAGTGCTAGCCAGCTAATGGAAAAAGGATTAATATTATTATTTGGAGGCAAACATTGTCGAATCTTTGATTTCAATAATAGAAAATTTTAAACACAAGTTGAAGTGAGAAGTAAAAATTTTTCGTTTAAACACAAAAATTGCAAGACAAAAGATGAACTGACAGATTTGTTCACGTGATCAATTTCAGATGAGACTACAATCTACAATTCCTAATCTAAGAAGGAGTGTTGAAGATGTCTTAGAATATTGAAAAAATAAATCAACTAGCTATATTTTTTTATTTTCTCTAAAAGATTTTTAAATGCATTTTTTTAACACCTAAATGTTAAATCTTCAGTCAATCTTAGAATTTGTAACTCCAAAAAGCCATCAACTATGAACTCCAAATGACTAACATTTTGTAGGCTACAAAATACTTGGAAGTGTGACAAGGGTAGTTCCTACAAAGTACATCATACTTTACTTATCAGTAAATTGGAACAGTACACCAAAATCATTTTCTAAGCATGTGCTCGCACACGTTAAACTAGAATCAAACATTTATGACAACAGTAAGCATGGGATATACAAGCTTTTACTTGCACATAAAATCTTGAAAAGTATTCAAAAAAATGCAAATATTATATTTTAGATCTATAAAAAATTTTAAAAACTAGCCTTGAAATTATTAACTTTATATTTTGAATCCATTTCTTGACGAGTACATATCCTCTGGATTAATCGCCATCAAAGTAGATTACCAGTAGAATATATTCACATGACTACAAGACAATACTTTAGATTCATATCTATGGAAGGTGAAAACCTTACATTTAGTATTGAAGGTTCTGGGAACAAAAATTGTATTGGTTAATCAATATTGAGATATTTGATCGGTTTGTTCAAATGAAACCTAATATAGCCTCTTAATTTGGAGGAAACACTTCCCTTTGATCCTTCATTTGAAATTAGAAGACAAATTTTTATGACTAATTCAGATATATATTAATCTCCAATTAGGAAAAAAGACCATTATTGCAAAAGGGAAAATTGCTTTCTGTTACATAACAATTGACAGAAATTTTAAGTTGTGAGCCATTTTCTACCAGATAGGAGACGTTGTTGTTATGTTCTTGAGCATTGTTTGCGTGGTCAATCATAGCACTCGGCCACTCCTAAGCTTAATAAGGAAACGATCAACGCAACTAGTTTAAGTAACAAAGTTCTGCACATGTTGGCTTATGAAATTCAAGATGCCACATGAAACAAATTACTTAATTGAAAAAACTATGAGTGAACAAGTTGTAGCTAGTGCTAGAGTAACCTTTAAGTTTGTACCAACAAAGAGTCAAAGACAAAAAGGTTAATAGTCTTGTGATAAGGTTTACTGGAAACTTGGTTTTAAAAATAAATCCAGTTCATGCAACTTCAAGTGTTATTTAACTATTCATGTTCTAAAGTTATGAAGACAAACAATGATCTTGATTAAAGCAGTCAAGAAGAATCAAATGGTAAGTGCTCCTAAATTTTAGACAAGCTCAACAACTGGACTAACACTCTTTATTAGTTTAAAAGGGACGAAGACAAAGTATAATCTGTAAACACCTTACAAACACATAAGTTGTCCTCTCAATTAACTATGATAGTTGTGTTGGCACACGGTGAACAGCAAACGGTGAACAGTAAACACGGTTTAGCACACGGTGAACAGTAAACGGTGAACAGTAAACACGGTTTACTATTCATGAATAGTAAACGCGTTTTACTATTCATGAATAGTAACGCGTTTTACTATTCATGCGTTTTCTCCCCTATAAATAGAGAGCCTCTTGACCTCATATAGATCATCCCACAATAGAAACAAAAGGAGATTAAAAACACAAAGAGAGTTATATACCAAG
>JBCEWC010000554.1:0-54270 GCA_038996855.1 Solanum aculeatissimum | reverse complement strand
TCGAGGTAAAGTTATTTAATTATACCTAAAGTCATTTTCATGTAATCCTTCACATACCAAATTTCAACTACCATTCACATCATCATATACCTCATGTCAATACTTAGAGAGATTTTTGGTCACCTTAATAACTCTGCATACCTTAAACACACAACCTCTAGTTATATCATGTGTCTGTGTAATGTATCACAATAATTTATGTAGTCCCATTAATAAAGTAATTTCAACCCTCTCAAAATTCTTAATAATCATATAGAACAATAGATCCACACTGTAGCACCCCATAAGCCACCTGCCATAATTCGAACAATCTAACCCAACATAAAAATGCAAAATTTTTCGCACATCATTGTTTGTCACTTGAATCAAAACTCAGTCTTCATAAAAGTCACTAATAAAATCATAGTAAATCTGTGCTAAACAAGTGCACATTTCATGGTCATATCTGAGCTCAAAAGCAAAAATTAATAAAATCTAAAATTTCGAACCAAGGATTTACACGGGAGGTCGGCCTTATTCCTTCACCTTTCTTGGATTCTTCCTATGACACAAATTTTGGATACCCTGAACTCTTAAATATATCAAATTCTTATTCGTTCACTAACTCACTTATCAACTTAATTCTCTGACCAATAACACATGATATTTTATCTCATGCTCTAAGCCAAAACTTTAAGTGGAACACTTCTTTAGGTCCTTCAACAATAAAAAATAACTAAATTTATGGCCCAAACCACATGCAGGTTCTTCCAAATGCCAAACACTCATTGCTATCCATTATTTCTTATCTTACAAATTCATATCTTGACAAATATACTACTAAAAATGTAGACTAACAATGAAAACTTGAATCTTTATCTTAACTTGTACCCCAATTCCTTTATCTATTGGTATTAGCTCATAACTTGAGATCTTTAATTCTTGTATTTTAACTTTTTATTGTTCACCTCTTTATTAACCTTACCGTATCCCTTATAAAAAAATCAATGTACTAATTACCATCCTCAAAATCACAAAAATAGCTTAACACCATATTGAAGATACACATATATAGATTTTTCTTTTTCAAATATTACCCAATAGTTTTCTAACCCAGATCAATGATACGTAACACTATCACCATAACTAAAGAAAAATAAATGAAACCACATGACTTTAAATTAAATTCTCTACTCCCTCGAAAGATACATTTTTGACCTTTATCATCAGAGTGAATGTCCTTACATCTCACTAATTTATTAATTTATAACTCTAGCTCATTTTAATTCTATTGAAGTAGTATCTCAACACATTCCATATTTTTTTTATAATCACATTACTCATTAAATAGTAGCAACTGTAACTTTTGATACCTGCAAATTGTGTTTACCATACTGAACTCACTCAATCAAAAATCTTTATCGTATGATTGTATCTTGATCATAATCCATCCCAAACTCTTATTACTATTATGCTCTATAGCCGTTGCCATCATCTCAAGGTTAACCTCATCATTGATATGACACCTAAACCTTTTATGTAGGTCAAATTTAAAGGACTAACTCGATTTTTGATACAATTTCTTACTAAAATTTTAAATTGGCTTTGCACAAGATATTCACTGGGACTTTCCTTACTCATAAGCTTATCATTTTGATATTATCCACTTAACATTTTGATATCACACCACTCTCTTGGATCTTATTATGGATCAATAGTCCTCATGCAGAATTCTCGAATACACCTCACAACCTAAATGCATTAATTGTACTAAAGATCCACCACTAAAATCTTTCTTATAAATAATGCTTAATCCAAACATCCAAAGTAACAAATTAGTTGATTTCCCAAATACAAATGCAAAATTTAAATCTTATTAAATGAGTCTGTGATACACTAATAACCCCTTAAGTAGTTAGTATTCACACTTTGACATATTTTCATATACCACTAATCCTATATCGTGAAAGTTTATTAGATCCACCCCTAGAACTCATCGTACCTATCAAG
Source organism: Solanum aculeatissimum (assembly GCA_038996855.1). NCBI lineage: Eukaryota > Viridiplantae > Streptophyta > Magnoliopsida > Solanales > Solanaceae > Solanum > Solanum aculeatissimum. The sequence continues at coordinate 52,281 of JBCEWC010000554.1, read as the reverse complement.
AAAGTAGTACAAACTAGCCTGCAAACTTCTACCCATCAAATAGCTGCAAAACATTATCTAATTCAACATCCTCTCTAGTATTCACTCAATCTATGAAATCATAATCGAATTCTGACCTCCATTGGCAAAACCTCATTCTTATCATTATCTAAGAAATCCATACATTTTATGACACTTTAGTAAAAGTAATTTGCAGATTTACAGAATTAATTATCTAGCTATCTCTTTAACATTCTACCTTTAATTGTCGAACCACTTTCGATATCGTATATACTGTATCAATACTATTTGTGTTGCTGGGTAACTAACCCAAAAAGAATAACATATTCCTGAAATTCCTCAATTCATTGTGCGACCTCATCATTCAAATATCCTCAAAGGGCATCCTCGAGTCAACACTTTACTCAATCATTTCTAATCGTCAAGCATTATAATTTTTATAAAAGTATTTCACTTACGCTTTAGTACCAGATCTAACATTCAAGACATGTACAACCCACTAAGTACTCACATACAAAACCAAGCACAAATCATCTGTATAAGTGAGAGGGAGTGAAATAAAGCGATAAGAATCACACCGAATCAAGAACACACAATGGAGAAAGAATAAACAAAAGAAAGTTTTCTAATAGTCTCTATAGCCTCTCGAAGATAAGTATAGATGTCTCCACACCGATCCTCGAGACTCTACTAGACTCGGCTTGTACACATGTGAGACCTATGAACCTGGGCTTTGATACCATTTGTCACGACCCAAAAATGAGCGTGAGGAAACTCGTCTTATCCCCACCAAGACAAGTCAGCCAAAAACCCAATTACAACAATAAAGTACGAAAGAAATAATAAAAATAAAGGTTTAACTATGAATAATAAGTCAACTTAATTAAAATTCCCCCAAAATCTAGTTGTCACGTGCACAAGCCTCTATTGTATTACAATAGATTTGAAATAAAAATACAAGTTTCAAATGATGTTGTCTCTAAAGTAGAACAAGATCATAAATAAGAGGAGGAGGACTCGCTGAAATGATAGATAGCTACCTCACAAATCTCCATAGAAGGCCTCGGATAAGAAGAGAAGAGAGATTATCACAGAGATCCGAGCGTATAACCTATAAAAATATAGAAGCAAGGGGTGAGTACCAACCACACGGTACCTAGCAAGAGAACTCCTAAATCATAGTCAAGTAATACAGAATACGGGTACTCCTAACTCTCTAACCAAACATCCAGAACTACAATCTGCATAAAAATCATCTCAACCTAATAGTTCACAATGTACATAACATATAGCTCAATAACCATACCAATGTTTATAAATTAACGACATTTAAATCAAACTCATTCATCACAAGTTCCATGTATAGACACTCACAAGTTCAGAAATGATAAAGATGGGTAATGCAATGCAATGCAATGTCAAGCATAATAATGCATGTCTGAACTAGTAATACACACACGCTGTCTCTCAGTCCGGGACCCATGGGGGACGTTTTGTCCATGCATCTACTGCGGTGTGCGACACAACCCTCAAATCATAGTATCCGCCGTGGCGTGCGACACGACCCTCAAATCATAGTATCCTTCGCGGTGTGCGACAAGACCCTCAAATTATAGTATCCATCGTGGCGTGCGACACGTCCCTCGAAATGGCACATCCTCTTAGTTTCTCAATCTTTCTTAATTCACATAACCTTTGTCATAATCTTGTCTAAGAATCAATAAAATTTGACATGTTCACATAAATAATTAAGAGATGACCATTATTCTAACAATACACAATTTACAACAACACAATCATGATACAACCTCAACAACAAATCAATAGATCTTTCAAATTATTCTCGACATATCACATATCAATATATAAAAAAGTTACCTTTTATTATCCCCTTTTCATCATTAGTATTATTCAATAGGAAAAACCAAACCATCATCAAGTTTCATTAATCTCAAACACAAACAACAAGGAAATACACGATTCTATACACTTACAAGAGTCTAGAAATTCACTTGCCTCAATTAATTGAATTATCGATCCAAAACTTGAGTCTTTCATGATGCTTTTGGATCGTCAAAATCAATTCAAATACATAATCTACGTAAGAATACGAATCCAATGACATCCATATTGCTATATTTATTTTTTGGTTCAAAAATCGGGTAAAAAGCCCACCCTGAGCCCTCAAATTCGAATCTGAAAATTTCTTTCAAAATATAGTTACCCATAATAAAATAAACTTGTACGTCAAATTTCAGCTAAAACGGATCGCTATTCGACCCCCAAATCAAGATTCTATTCTAAGAACCCTAGGCTATATTTTTATAAATTATACATGTTTCTACCCTAAAAATCTATTCATAATTAAATAAAAACCTAATAGAAAGGACGAGGATGATTACTTTGATGATTTAGGATGAAAATCCTAATTTTTTCTCTCTTCTTTTCCTTTCTTTTTCTCCCCCGCATCATCTTTTTCTTCTGTGTTTTCGTCGTTTTTGCTTCTGTTTTCATGCATATCTTTTTTTCCGTTTCTTTTGGCTGCTGATGATAAGCAGCCCTTTTTTTTATATTATTATTTTTTTTTATTTTTTTTCTTTTTCCTTTATTAATTTGTTCTTTCTTCTTTTTCTTTTTAAAAAAAATATATAATTAAGTATTAAAATTAACAAATTTTACTAATTCTATTTAATAATTATGAGTCAAGTTATATAGGAAATTAAATAAATTATCAATTAATCCATTAATTATCTAAAATTAACCACCAACTAAATAATCATAATTATCGAATAGTTCAAAATTTTCAATTTAAATTTACGAAAAGAATATTTTATAAAAGAGAGAGGATTTATTTTTATAATGACCTAACGGGTCATTACAATAATTAATTTTTATGTTTTCATATGTGCACATATTTGTATGTGTGTGTGTGTATGCACTTTTGTTGATTGGATTTGTGGTTATAATTAAGGTTTTAATAACTAGAACAGAAGAAAGCGTTGGATTAACTGGTAAAGTTGTTGCTATGTGATCAGAAGGTCACGGGCTCAAACCTTGCTAACATCCTCTGGCAGAACAATAAGGTACGACTACGTACAACAGATCCTTGTGGTTGGGCCCTTCCCCAAAAGTGCACCAGGCTTACCATTTTTTTAATAACTAGAATATCAATTAGTGAAAGGAAAATCAGGTATCTAAAAAGAAGTATAATGATCGGATTTTTGTCGTCGTTAAAGCTTTTTTAACGACCAGATTTAATTCTGTCATTTACTTTTTAATGACGGAGCTTTTAACGATCGGTGATGACAATATTTTTACCGGTCGTTATTGACTAATAACGACCGGATATATACTTTCAGCGACTGAATTTTCCCTCGTCAAAGACCTATTTTCTTATAGTGCTGATTAATAGTGACCATGGGTATAAGGAGCGATTTTGACATATATGGGATTCTGGTTATGGTTTCTAGGGCATGGGCATAGGAAGTATTGGTGATGGATTTGGGAAGTATGTTTGGGTTGTGGCTAGAGTTTTGAGAGTATAATGTTGACTTAGAAGGGTCTGGTTGGTATGGGTTTTGTATGTGATGTCTTGGAAGTTGAGCATTTGGGAGCGGTATATTAGTGGGGTTTGATTGCGTTTGGGAAGTGGGTTGAACAAATGGAGGGTAATTTGTGAGTGTGGCTTGGGTGGTAGTAATTTGGTATTTCATGTTCTTCCCAAAAGGAGTGCCAAGAGAAATGGATAGCTTGGCCAGATTTCGCATGCTACCCATCTCTTCAAGTTCTAGAATTTTCTGCTCTAACCTTGAAACCAAGTCAGTGGAATGAGTCCCTCTTTCAGAATTTTTGTTGGTGTTGTTGTCGTCGGCCATCTTGCCTTTTCTCCTGTTGTTCAAACTTGGGAGTGGAGGAGGAGAAGGAGGAGCCCCTTTTGATCTTGTGTAATACGCTTGAGTGTGTGGACAAATCAACCTTTGTAAGGGGGAAAACATGTAAAAAGAAAAGAAAAGAAAAAAGGATAAAGTTAGTGACGTAATGATGTCGCTCAATTCACACATCCTTTTTGAGATAAAGCAGTTGTCAAGTAAATAACCTAACCGAGGTTAGGATCATTCCCACGAGGAATTTGGTAGACTCCAGAATCAATTCAATGCACTTTGAGAATATATGTTTAACCTACTTATCTCCCAAAAAAGAGGGGTTTGAATACAAGAATTTAAATTAAATTAAATGAATGTAAGTAATGAACGATCAGTAGAAGAGCTAACTAAGGTGAAGTGTTTCCCATGAATTCCCAACTTGGTAATATCGGACACATGTAATTCTTTTTCGGTGTGTAAGGTGTAGAACAGTAAGTTAGGTTTACCTAAGTCTTTGATCCAACAAATAGGTAAATTCCACCCCAAAACTTGATCCGCCTCCATGGTGTGACACTACTAACCCTTACTATTCGTTCCAGTACAACGTCTCCTTGATTCAGTTTGGTTGATTAGACGAGAAAAAAACTCTATCGAATCCTGTTAATTACCTTTTTTCCTATTCATCAGATCCTTGATCCGACAAGTGATACTAGGTGAGTTCTAACGTTGGCCACCATTAATAATTAATTAAAGTGAAGAGAATAATTAATCCCTAACACATCTTTCAAGAATTACACGTTAACTGATTTTACCTTGTTAATTTATCATGGTTCTCACAACCTTAGTTGTGGATTTAGCTATGCATTATCAGTGAAAGCACAAAGATTATGATATATGAGTTCATAATTAAGCACTTACACAAATGAAATTGAAATCACAAAATCCAACTCTTCAATTAGAATCACGAGTTTTAATCAAGAACACACAATAAATAATAAATCCTAAGTGTATTCATTAAATCAAGGTTCAAACTTCGTCCTCTCTACCAACTTAATGAAAAATAACCTAAAAGCCTATTTATAATAAGTAAAATACAAAACCAAAAAGATCTAGGAAAACTATGTCAGCAATCTTCACGTACAACTCGTAAACTACTTCACGACCCGTAGATCGGGGTTTCATGAATTCTAGAAGTGTTTAAGAGTTACCTTATACAAAACCATTCTACAACCCATGTAAGATTCTACGACCCATGGGAGGTCTCGTCTGATGACTTTTCAACACCTCTCCTTTTTTTGATCCTCAGGGCACAACCATCACTCTACAGCTCGTACGACTCGTGGATCCTTCTCGTTGAGTTGACATCAACTTCACACCCCTCACTGGAACTTCATACGAAACCCTCTCCATGACTCGTGAACTGCTCCACGACCCGTAGAGGGTTTCTTGAACACCAAAAACCAACAACTTCAACATATTTCTCCCAAACTTGCCAACACTGTAATCCTATAAAACAAACAAAAAAACACAATCAAACCTACGAACATCACCTTGAGAACACACAAAATTTTAAGTTTTAGGCATCAAAAGTGTTGATATTTTAGCAGTACATCAACACCCTCAAATTAAAATTGTTGCTTGTCCTCAAGTGACGGACTCAATCTATATAAGCAGTATAGCAGCCAATAGACTCGAATCCAATGGCATAAACTCAATCAAAAACCAACACAAACACCTACACCATATTTCAACCTCAGATCAGATAGCCATCCAGAATCAATACAGATCAATATGCCCAACAGTGCAACTATGACAAGTAATGCAATTATAAATAAGTAGCAATCACCAAATTAGTCAGACATCAATAATGCAATGCAAGTTCCCTCACAAAAAGAAGTCCCATTTTCCTTCTCAGTATAAAAGTTTCAAAGTTAATGGTCAGGACGATACTAGATCTTTCTTACTCACAAATGACATTTAGATACCATGGCCAATACTATATGCTTGCCCCTATACTCATGACTAACACTTTAAACTAATTGGGTTAGGATAACTTGAGAACTTGTTAGGCTTGTAACATAGGCTCAGGGGGCTTTGGTGTGACATTTTGAAAACATAGTGAGTAATGGCCCTCCTTGACACAGTGTTTTCTACACTTTCTCCCTACCAACCTATCTTTTGATTCATTCTCTCTTTTTCTCCTATTTCAAACCTTTTAGGGTGCTTATTTTTCACTCTTTTGTACAATGCCTTTATTTTTTAAATTTTTTTTCTCTTTAGCACACTGATTAGGCACTTCTTCATTTTTTTCTTTTTCTAACACCCTATTCCCTATTTTCTTCCTTTTTTGCAATAATCATTTTCGCTCCCCTTTTTATGACTTTTTCCTCACTAGCCACTCTCAACTTAGGCTTTTAGCCTGGGTTAAGGTGCACATTATCCATCCTTCGAACAAGGGCCACTTTTGGTAGCCACCCTCAACTTAGGTGTTTTGCCTCAGCCAAGGTGCACAGTGTTCAAGGAAGGACCAAGGCCAATTTTAGGATTTAATCATGGATTTGGGTAAGGTTTCTTAGGCGTTTATAATCAAGAGGTCAATTTTAGACTCAAATACAGGAATCAGGGGATATATAGCACATTTGGTGGGTTATTTTTAGGCTAAGTGGACTATTATCAACAACGACCTAAGATCCATTCCTAACCAACTAATCTACATCATAAATCAGAGTAATAGGGAAAGTTTTGAATTGGAACATAGTATTGAATCATGAAATTAAGCTCACTCACACATGTCACTTCTTTACATGTTAATACAGACTGTCAGATCATGCTTTTTATTATAATTTAGTCTAACTTATCAGAACAAGCATTGTCAGACAACTAATCATGCAAGGTTACTATCAAAACTAACTAAAACATACAATTTTTGTGGGTATCATTAAACAAAATTAAAAAAAAACATACTATTCCATGGATATAAGTATTGAATGCTACTAATACTACCTAAGCATCCTAAACATGTCGGTTCAATAGAAAAATAAATATTCACAGGGAAAAAAAACATAACAAAGAAAATCCTTTGGATAAAAAATTAGGATAGTTATAGGACAAGGCTACTAAGACTTCACTGAGACCTATAACTACCCATACCCCATTGTAAAAGTTGTGTATTCTCCCCAATGCGCACACAATATCAAAAGTAAAGAACAGTGGTCAAAAAAATATATTTGGGAGCAGAAGTACCTCACTCATCTCGAGACTGTCCACCCTCCTCATGCCTGGTGAACTCCTCGTCAGTAGGAGCATGTCCTGAGGGGCTAACACCCCTCGCTCTCTCACACTCGTGAGCTAGCCACATCTCTTCATGCTGCCTCGATCTCGCATGGTCAAGCTTGAGATCCTGCTCTTCTATCAGCCCAGTCTCAAAGTGCCCAACATCAACATCATCCGTGTGGGGCCTCTTCCTAAAGGAAGACAAAGGTGGCTCCTATGGAGCAAAAAAGTTGACCACCAGATCATCTGGAAAGGTCGGTGGGACATTAACTAGGGCAGTTAGTGATGCACTCATCTGGGCTCAGAGCTGCTGAAGCCCTGTCCAGATGGCCATCAAATCGAAAGGCCTCACAGTATTGAGGATCTGTTAGACCTGCCTCTCAAATACATCTATGCGGGCATCCATAGGACTGAGATTCTCTCGAATAGCTGCAACCGTGAATGCCTGCATGGGGGTATCTACCTTAAAGATAACCTGGCAGACCCAAGGTCTCAACGTTTTCAACAATTGAGTCAACTGTGACTCAGTTTGGGTCTGTCGCTGCGCCAGTGCCTAAAATGTTGCCACAGACACAAAGGCAATGCCTGCAGGTACTGAAGTAGATACAAAGGCCATTGGAGAAGGAATATCTGTAGTGGGCCCCCTATCCACATCGGTCTCAGTCTGTGGGGGGCCCTCGATAGTAAGTGCAATAGCAACAATAGTAAATGGCTCAGGCGGAGGCACTGGAGTGAACATATCTGCCATAGGTACCTGAGACCTCAGTGCTCGTCAGAGTGAAACAAGATTGTCATTGACCTTAATCAGGCTGGCATCAAGTGTACGATGAACCTCTACAAGCACGTCCACATGATAAATGACATCCACCCCCATCACTAGGCATAGTCAATAAATCAGACATGAGAAGGGGATGGTCGTGGACCTCTTCAGGGCTGCCTCGTGGATTTGCTCTGAAATAAGGGTGGCTCAATAAATATTGTAACAAACCAAGATACTGGATACTAGAATAACATGGTCTAGCATGAGTGTATTATCTACTAGTGTTGTCTAGATTCGTGAATGAACCACCGCCCACTAAAACTTAGTGGAGAAGCTAAAGGTGGCCTTAACTATAGGTTGTGTTGATGTGGTGATCTATACGAGGTCGGGCCCCTCTATTGCTCTATGGTTAGAAACCCATCTTATCAAAGCTGCTCTGGGCTCTGGGTCCCTTATCACACCCAAGTCTCGAGTCTGCCCCACTCTGTGGTCGAACTCTGTTGTGGATCTGGGGGCTGAGAACTCAGGCCCAAATAGCATCTAGTGGATGGTATCCTTTAAGATGTCCACCTGCCGGCCTCTCACCATTACCTCCTCTAATCTCGGTTGGGCGAGAGGCTTTTTACCCTTGGGAAGAGATCTATGTACTGTGACAGCGTAGGAGGCAAAGAACTCTCTCACCAATATCAGTGAGTACCTCCCTACTGGCTATGCAAACCACTAGAGCCTGCAATAAACTATAGTTTCCTCGATCCTTAGGACACTATCGAGTCCTGTAGTAATGACTTGTGTCTCCTTGAAGATAGAACAAGTGGGTCAACCCTACTCATTCCACTATAGATCCTCCTCATAAATGGCCTACATGCGCCTAATACACCATTTACTGGATTACGCATATGGTGATATATCTGGGACTAGAGGGCTTGAAGATGAGGCAGAGTCTGACCCTTCCTTAGATTCGGGCTCGAACCCTCCCTCGAAAGAGGTCATCTGTATACTACTACTGACCTTGTCACCTCCCTCATCAAACTAGGGAGTGCAGACCACAATTGCCTGTATGGTAGCATGCCTAGTAGTAGCCCGAGTCTATCGTGCCTCGATGTCTGGATCATGCTAAACACCAAACTTCTTTACAAATTCACTAAACTCGAGGGCATGCTCAGAGTCTGTGGGCTCGTCACGCAGGCGATCCCTCATGGCCCTGATATCATCCTTCCTTGGTTGTGGAGCCATGGTACCTGAAAAACCATATTCATGAAACTAATTAGTCCCATGAATTGAAAACCAAAAACAAAAATCAAAACTGGACTGGAATAAGAAGGGACTATGAGAGCCTTTTCACGAGTAATAGAGTGATCTATGAGTCGTAAGGTCTCTCGTGGAAGTAGTGTTCAATAATTTAAGTTACTGGAATAGTCTACAAGACCATGTACGACTCATGGAATAGTCTATGAGTTATGAACTATGTCGTAGATATGATCCAATATTAGGTATCATAAAGGTGGAACTCTACGAGACCTATCTACGAGTCGTGGAACAATCTACGACTCTTAGAAGGTCTCATCTAATGAAACCTCAGAAACTTTAGTTTTTGGAACTTTTCATGAGGGGTAACTACAGCTCATGAAATGTTCCACGGGCCATAGAAAACTCTCGTAAACCTGTGTTCTAATATCTGAATTTTTCCAAGTCCATCATACGAGTCCCAAAATGACCAATTTTCAACAATTTAAACAGCATCGAAGCAAACTCACACACCCCATATAGTTTTCACATCCATCAATCCCTATCCCCACATGTATTTTACTTAAAAATGACCCCTCAAAAGCAATTTAGCATGTGATCCTAACGATCCGAGCTATGTTCAAATGTTTAATCATATAATAATTCAATTCAATTCAATGGTCTAAAAATTCTAAGCATGAAATTGGCTACCCAAACATTTTCTGACTAACTAGTTCAATCCTAACCTAGCAATCACATCGATATCATGACAAATTACCGGGATTAGAATATCACAAGTTCACCCAATGGGACAAACTCTCACTGTAATCAATAATCAACAAAAACATACAACTAACTCGATAAATTTAGGCTTTAAGGACTGAAAACTTACCGAAATGATGTATGCTAGGTTGAAAATGCAAAGGGGAATAGAGAGGAGGCTGAAAAACCTTAGAAAGATGGTTGCCGAAATCCTTGCCAGAAAATGGTGGGGGAGCCGGATGGATTGGTCGGACCAATGATGGGATGGATGGGGTAGGGTTATTTTGGGAAATTGTATTTGAATATGGGGTCAAAATAATCCCCATTTATATATCAATAGGGCTATATTTTACAATTACTGGTCCTGACCTCACAAAACCCTAATTATGGGTCGTGAAATGTTTCACGACTCATAGATCGCAGTCTCGTATGGGCCTAGAACCCTGATTTGAGACCTGTACTCTATGATACCTTACACGAGTTGTGGACTCAAACATGACTCATAAGAAAGTTTCGTAGAGTACTTCTAACACTTAGTCAAAATTAGAAAAACATACCAGGGTCTACGAGCCCTATTCGCGACCTATATATTAATCTACAGATCATCAATTTAGCTCGTAGATTTGAGTGCACATATTTTTGCACATTGGAATGCTCTACGAGCTAGTATATAGGTCAGACAATGAAGTACAATCCGTATAATCAATCGTAGAATCAGATTTTTAGCCTAAAGTAGCAGGCTTGGCCTTACACCTACAGAACCTGTATAAACACACTGTTACCCTATATGCCATCAGTCCATTGTTCAAAATTTATAAGAAAACTATTGAAAATAAAAACTATCTAGCATTCTAAAATTAAAAAAATCAAAAAACAACTATCCTATTACATCAAATAACTTGGATTTCCTCCCAAGAAACGCCTGATTTATTATCGCGACACAACGTGGACTTTTTGATTACTCAAAATTAATCAACATCCCACACTTTCATCATGAGCTCATTTGGCCTCTTCATCGTCTGACAGACATTGAATACAACTTCTTCATCATTCAATCTAAACTTGAGTTGGCCGGACTCCATATCCTTTAGGGATCGCCTAGTGGCTAGGAAAGGCCTTCCCAAGATGATTGGGATATCAAAGTCGACTTTACAGTCCAGGATCACAAAGTTTGTAGGAAATATGAACCGATAAAATTTGACGAGGATGTCATAAAGTATCCCCACAAGCTTTTTCACCGTCCTATCAACAATCAACAATCTCATGCTTGTCGGGGTAGGGGTTGCCAGACCAAGTTTCTTGAAAATCACATGGGGCATCAGATTTATGCTGGTGCCAAGATCACATAGTTCCCTTTCAAACTCCATATCACCTATGGTGCAAGGAATGGTAAATGGGCTTGGGTCTTCACGTTTCTACACTAAGGATGAAGTAGAAATCGTACTGCAGTGTTGGAGCTCTTGACTCACAATGTGCTTTTTAGTCACCAGATCCTTTATAAACTTCGCATAGCCAGGAAACTTCTCCAATGCCTCAATCAATGAAATGTTGATGGAGAGTTTCTTTAACATGGAGATAAAGTGTTTGAACTTACCTTTCTCCTCCTTTTTCTTTAGTCTCTTATGGAAGGGAGGAGGACGTCGAGGAATGGGTCTCAAGTGTTTCGGCGCGACATTGCTTTCCTCATTTACCAAATGATCATCTTCAGTTTCATTCTACTTATTTGATATACTCTCATCACAAACATCGCCATCATCTACGGTAGTGAAGGATCGACTGTTTGTTTCTTACTGCGAGTTATGATAGCCATGAACTGCTCATCATTCTTAGGATTCTGCACGGTATTACTGGGCAACACACCTTTCTGGTGTTGGTTCAATTGAGTTGATATTTGGCTGAATTGTTGTTCAAGATTCTTGATGGCCACAAAATGAGACTCAATCTTATGGTTTATACAGGAGATGTCAGACTTCATCCCCTTTAGTGTCTCATCTTGTGCATCAACCCTTTTTAACAACTGGTCGAACATCTTCTCAATAAGAGATGAACCAACTCCAGCATCTTAATTATGTAGTGAAATATATAGACCATTTCTGAAGCCTTCTCTGCAGCTCCAATCAACATCTCTTTCTAGTCTCCTCAGCCTATCATAGTAGTCTCTTCTATTGTTATTGTCTCTAAAGACACCATCTCTTCCATAGTTTTGATCTTGGTTCCCTTGACCTTGGTGCCAATAGTCCTAATTGGACCCTTGGGCATTAGGACAGAAATTAACCATCTGCTCTACAACAAAGCACATGTCCTCCTCATAGTATGGTTTCTCGTACATGGGTGGGCAAAGGGGATGATGAGCTATAACATATAACATTCACTTGCTCTGTGTTCTGCTTTATCAATAGCTCAACATTAGTATTAATCTGCATCAATTCATGCATCACTTCCTCACTAGCTTGTGCTTGCACTGGACTAGTACTAACTTAGAATGAGCTCCTCGTAGTAGATTTCTCCCTTGTACCCCATGCACGGTTGATTTTTACTATGTATTCCAATCTCCAAGAAACCTCCATGAATAGACAATCAATGAAAGAGCCCTCCATAATTGTGTCAGCGACTGCTTGACCATTCTCATCAAGGACTTCGTAGAAGATTTCCACCAGGGCCTTATCCACAATCTCGTGGTCAGGGACACGTCTCAGAGATTTTTTGAACCTCGCTTACATAGCACTGATCAAGTCACCAGGAATTTGCTCGAACTTATTAATTTCAGACTTCAGCTTCTTTGAGATAGGGAAAAACCTTTCCAAAAAGGCTGTCTGGAATTCTGTCCAATTGGTGATCAAATTTTGTGGGAGATTTGATAACCATAATATTGCATTGCCAGTAAGAGAAAGTAGGAAGACACGGAGCCCAATGGTATCCATGGAGAGATTTTTGTTCCTCGTCATACGCTTAAAAATGAACACAACATTGTTTAGATAGTTATGAGGATCCTCTGATGGTAGACCCTCAAATAACCCACGATTCTGCAACATTTGGAGAAATCCACTCGAAATAACAAACTTTGTGTCATCCGTTATTGGAGGTAACACAATAGCTCCCATAACCATAGGGTCAAGGCGATATTGATTCCATTGATTTGTTTCGGCTTGCAGACCCTGTGGTAGTGGTGGATTGTTGTCTCTATTGTTTCTGTTCAGCGCTGATTTGCCACATCATTCGCGATGTTGTTGGCATTGTCTTAGGCCATCCATCACAGTGTTCTCTGAATCTCGGGACCAAATGGAGCCAATAGATTGCGTTGACTTTGAGTATTGTGCATACACTACACCTGCACATAAAATAAAATACCAAAAAATATAAAATTAGGGAAATAAGGACTAATCCCCCATCCGTACTTGAAATAACCAAGTCTAGCCATATTCTCCAATAACGGTGCCAAAATACTTGATATCTCTCAAGTCACACCTCCTTTTTGAGGTAAAGCGGTCATCAAGTAAATAATCTAACCGAGGTTAGGATCGTTCCCATGAGGAATATGGTAGACTCCAAAATTAATTCAATGCACTTTGGCAATGATTAACCTACTTATCTCCCAAGAAAAGGGGGTTTGAAAATAATAATTTAAATTAAACTAAATAAATGTAAGTAATGAACGATCAGTAGAAGAGCTAACTAGGGTGAAGTGTTCTCCATGAATCCCTAACTTGGTAATATCAGACACATGCAATTCTTTTTTGGTGTGTAGGTGTAGGACTATAAGTTAGCTTTACCTAAGTCTTTGATCCATCAAATAGGTAAATTTCACCCCAGAACTTAATCTGTCTCCGTGGCGTGACACTACTAACCCTTACTATTAGTCCCAGTAAAACCTCCCCTTGATCCAGTTTGGTTGATTAGACAAGAAAAAAGCTCTATCGAATCTTGTTAATTACCTCTTTTCCTATTCATCATATCCTTGATCCGACAAGTGATACTAGGTGAGTTCTAATGTTGGCCATTGTTAAAAATTAATTGAACTAAAGAGAATACGCTCTAACACAACTTTCAAGAATTATACGTTAATTGATTTTACCTTGTTATTTTATAATGGTTCGCACAATCCTAGTTGTGGATTTAGCTATGCATTATCAGTGTAAACGTAGAGATTATGATATAGGAGAACATAATTAAGCACTTACATAGATAGAATTGAAACCACAAAATCCAACTCTTCAATTAGAATCATGAGTTTGAATCAAGAACACACAATGTATGATAAATCCTAAGAGTATTCACTAAATCTAGGTTCAAACTTCGTCCTCTCTACCAACTTAATGAAAAATAACCTAAAAACCTATTTATAATAATTAAAATATAAAACCAAAATGAACTAGGAAAACTATGTCAGCAATCTTCACGGAACCTATTTACAGCTTGTAAATCACTTCATAGCCCATAGATTGAGGTTTCGTGTATTATGGCAGTATTCAAGAGTTAGCTTCTACGAAACCATTCCACGGACCATGTAAGATTCTATGGTCCCTAGGAGGTCTCGTCTGATGACTTTTTAGCACCACTCCTTTTTCTGATCCTCAAGGCACGACCATCACTCTACTACTCGTGTAACATTATACGGCTCATGGATCCTCCTCGTAGAGTTGACTTCAACTTTGTACCCCTCACTGGAACTTTATACGAAACCCTCTCCATGACTCGTGAACTACTCCACGGCCCGTAAAGGGTTCCGTAGAACACCAAAACCTAACAACTTCAGCATATTTCCCCCAAAACTTTTCCAACACTGTAATCCTGCAAAACAAACACAAAAACATAATCAAACCTACTAGCATCAAATTAACAACACACAATATTCCAAGTTTTAGGCATCAAAAGTGTTGTATTTTAGCAGCACATCACGTAATAATATAGAATACAATGATAAACATATTGATTTTTTGAAAAATAAATGTCCTAATTGCAAGGAACTTCATAGAGCCAGAGGTAGGCCTAAAATGACAAATAAGTAATTCACGATAACCAATTCAAGCCTTAAGTTGTTATTTGAGAGTTTAGAGTTAGCAAAATGCAATAAAAATAAATGAATGAACTATTTCATTGATAATGACTGTTACAATTTAAATGATAAACAACATCTATGAAATCTAAGGGATGATAGGGGTAACAAAGGGGAATGAACCTAAACTTCAAACTCTTCTCCACCATGGATTCAACATCATAAATTTTCAAAACATAAAAGTAAATTTTTCTAAACTCCATTTTGACAATATCTTTAGGGTTGAATTTGTTATCGTGATTCATATTAACACATAGTATGCAACTTTTATCTAGAGGGTGATTGGACCCTTTAGACCTAAACAGGGTGACTACTAGTATTATAGATTGAACCCATGGGTCCAACTAACTAAGGATTAAGCATGCATGACCTAGTTTCAAGGGTGGATATAACTCTATCGTAGGTTTCTAGAAGAGTGGGCTAAACAAAAACTGAGTTTTCCTACGTGAGAAGTCGCGTGGTCCCACAGTAGCAAAACTTTCTGCTTACACCACACTTATGCCATCACTCTAGACTTTGGATTTTGAAGAGGAAGCGCGAGAAATGCAAAGGCACAACATCACCATAAAAAGAAAAAAAGGAGGATCCCAAATGGGAGAAGATATGAATGGTATGTCAGTTATATTAAAGTAATAACACTTAACATATAGGTACAATAATAAATAAATAAAATAATTAGAACAGTATATAAATATAGAGAAGAGAAAGGGGATGGAAAAAAGAATGGGAAAAGGGAAAGGGGAAAGGGAAGTTATGTTAGTGGGGAGAAGGAAAAAGAAAGAGGATGTTAGTTAGGAGGGGAAGAAGGGAAAGGAAAGGGAATGTTAGAGGGGAGTGGGAAACGAAAATAATGTTAGTACAGAAGGAAAGAAAAATAGTAGTAATATTAAACAAGTAAAATAGGTAAGTAGTTAAAAGTAAACTAAGAAAAACAGATAAAGGGAGGGGGGGGGGGGGGGGAAAGAACATAACACATAAAGAAAGTAAATAAGGTCGAAGATATTGGAAATGTACAAAAATAAAACCCATAATAAAACAAAGGCACGTATTGGTGAGAACCTAATATCTCCAACGGAGTCGCAATTCTGTCGTTCCCCATTTTTTCTCATGGAAAGATGGAACCTGGATGACGTCGTGGCACAACTCTTTTAGGATTTAAAAAAATATTGAAGAATCACTACCTAATGTTTTAAAAGGTGCATTAGGACACCATTCTAACCTAATACTAAATTAAATAGGTTAAGTCACCAGAGATCAGGTAAGGACTCAAGTTACCTCAAAGGTTAGGCACCCTTTGAGCTCCTCAAGTGCGGGTCCCAGCCGTATCTCATGTCTTATGTGGGGGGTTGAAACAAGCAAATAGGTATCTTAATTTTGAAAAAATTATCTTAATTAGATCTAAGTGATAGCAAGAAAGAAATTCACAAATAAATACAACAGTAAAGCAAATAATTACGAAAATAATCTACCCTAAATAATTTTTAAAATAAACAAAAAATAAAATATTAAAAACTAAGTGAGAATTATTGCACTCGAATCAGTTACTCGGATTTATTTTTAGAAGACAAAATTGGTTTTTCTCATTTTAGCCCACTTGGCTTAATTAAGTCGAAGGACAGAAACCAAAGTTCCATCTTATTTAAGCTCGAGTTATTGACATCATGTCTGAGGGTCCTATATATCCCTACCCCTCCTAAGTTGATTTATTATTAACTTAAACGTGCACTGGGAAAAATAAAAAATACTAGCATTTTCTAAACTTTCTATAGTCCTTCCTAAGGTCCAAGAGGCATTGGACTTCTAATCTTGGTGGTTCTAGACTTAAAGAAAATGCAGAGCTTCCTAATTAGACTTAGTGTCGCTGTGACACCCCATAACTCTATTCTCACATGAATCTATGTTTCAAACCTCTTTCTTACATATGATAAGCGTATTAGGGTCATAAGAGACTCCTAGCACTTAGCCGAGTTCAAATCTATCCTATATAATGAGTTTCTAGTGTTAAATTATGCAAGGGTCAACTTCAACTGATCATAAATCTTATAACATGGAGAATCAGGTGTTCCATAACCTACTAAATGAAATCTCTTTGAATTACCTTTCCAACACAACTGATTTCACCTCACTTAGAGTTCAGAGTCAAAGGTGCAGAGTTGTTCTACAAAACCACATACGGGTCGTGCATTAAAGTACGACCCATCTAGTATCTCGTGGACAAAAAGCCCTAAAAATCTATTTTGAGCCCCAGACTTTACAAACCCATCTACGGGTCATAGAAACTTCTACGGGCCATAGATTTGGCTCGTGGAATGTTTCAGTAACCTCAAAATTTTGTCCAAAAGTTTATGGAAGGGTCCTTACGGGTTGTGGAAGTTTTTATGAGTTGTAGATTGGCTCGTAATTGGCTTTTGATAGCTTTTTCTAAAGAGTTATTTTGGTATTTTCTCACCCTTTTAAAGCCTAGACTTGATGTTTTTATGCCTAAATAAATCTTTAAATATGTCAGTTCATCTTTTTTACGCTAAAACCCCCTCTCCAACTTAAAACAAGGTTTCAAGGGAGAAAATGGTTAGGGTTTGAAGCAAAAACTTGAGAATTCTTCCAAGATGTTCAAAGACACAAATTTCCAAGCATGTAAGACTAACTAAAACATGGATGTTATTCTTCCATGTGCCCCATAACCCGAGTTGATGGAGTTGTTAGTGAATTGAGTATTCCATGAAGGATTCTTGAAGGTTTTTTCTTAAATTCTAATGTATTTCTATATAATTTTGCAGGAATTAAATACTTCAAATTGATGATTTTACTTTTCTTCATGAACCCTAGCATGAATACTCTTTGTTTTTTTTATATAATTTGCTTAAACGGGAATGCATGAGTATAATTTGAACCTAAATAGTCTATGGAATCCTTAAATGCTTTAACTATACTTTTGATTTCCTGAATGCTATTAGTTATACTGATGCATGATTGAGCCATTATGAGTCAAGAGTTGAACCTCAAAAGAATGTAACTAAAGAGTTGATAATTGATGTGATGAATTGAGTTGACGAATGTCTAATGAGACTAAATGAATGAACTAACCTTAGGGTTGATGTCTTATGAGCATATTGAGTATTGGTAGGAGTATTGAGCACCAAATTGAGTAAGAGTAAGTCCAACTCAAACTCAATAACTATGTGAACAACGTAGGAGAGGATTGAACCATAAAAATGAATGTTTCCCTTTAGTCCCAAAAAGAAAAGTTGATGTTATTATTATAGATCCATTGATGGGATGTCCTCTACCCTGACAAGTTATTGGATAAATATGGCAATGACTTCGCTTCGTTGTTTTATCATCGGCTCATAGGTGATGGTTGTCGGTTAGAGAAAATCTCAAATAAGCCTTGATAGTACTTTAGTGGATTGGATTAGATGGCATGTGAGTAGTCATTGTTTAAAATTGCATTCTTACTTTTGAATCTTGACTGGATGATTGAGTTCCCTATTTTCTTGAGTTGAGCTATTTTGTGTTCATGTTATTCTACCTTTACATATTTCTTTCTTCCATTTGACATACTCGTACATTCCACGTACTGACGTCCATTTGGACCTGCATCTTTTTATGATGCGAGATAGGTACTAGTGGTCACCAGCAAGTGCTCCGTTAAGGACCTATTTACATCCAGTTGATTGGTGAGTCCTCCTATACTTTCGGAGGATACTATGTTTCTTTCTATCTTTAAGTTTAGACTTATTTTATTTTAAGGTAATCATGGACCTATCATTGGCACCAACTAGTCAAATGTTTAGAGGCTTTATATGACTAGACTGTCAAGTTATGTTTGGATGTTATTTTTTACTAGTCTCTTTCATACTAGTCATACTTAGAGTATAGATAGATTGTTTGGCCTTTGACCTTGATTTTCATATTATCATTTCATTTCATTGAGCATTCTTTATTTTTGATGTCTTCCGCTATTAGATTATGATTAAACGAATGTGATGAAGCCGAGTGGTTCGCTTGGGGGCTAGAAATAGTCTCTGAGTGCCGGCCACGCTAAGGGTACCCTTTCGGGGTGTGACAAACTAGGTATCAGAGCATAGAGTTCAAGTGTCCTAGGGAGTCTATGAAATCATATCTAGTAAAGTCTTGTTTATAGGTGTGTTGTGCACCACACT
Organism: Solanum aculeatissimum; assembly: GCA_038996855.1. Taxonomy (NCBI): domain Eukaryota; kingdom Viridiplantae; phylum Streptophyta; class Magnoliopsida; order Solanales; family Solanaceae; genus Solanum; species Solanum aculeatissimum. The sequence continues at coordinate 33,183 of JBCEWC010000554.1, read as the reverse complement.
TTATAAGCAGGAGGCTATAGGACATCAGGAATTGTTACACTTTCTTGTATTCTAATTTCGTGAGACAGAATTTAACTCTATTAAAGTATCTATCTGATTCGTGCATTACGCGTTTGCAGATCATGCCTCCTAGGTATACCACCACCCAAAGAGATGCTTCAACCTCTAATATTGTGAATCCCCCACCACAGGTGCCTACTCAGATAGAGATTAGGGATCGATGTTGACTAACTAGAGCCATCGGTGTCCCATAAACACCTAATGCTCCACCTGCTCCTGCTACAGAAGCTGATTTCAGAAGAGCTATCACTATGCTTACCCAATTGGTAGCCTCTCAGAGTGGGAATCGGAGATCCCAGGCTCCCAGTTCTAGCTCCCAAGAGACAATTGCTGCAACCAAACTTAGAGATTTTCTAAGGATGAACCCACTAGTCTTCACAGGGTCTAAGGTTGAGGAAGACCCCTAGAACTTTATTAATGAGATGTGGAAGGTGCTGAAACCTATGGATGCGACCGAGACTGAGGGGGTTGAACTTACTTTCTATCAACTCAAGTATGTGGAAAATGTTTGGTATAATTAGTGGGAAGAGAGTCTAGGTGAGGATGCTAAGCCTACCATTTGGGATGATTTTGAGAATGTCTTTCTTGACCACTTCTTTCTATGAGAGTTGAGGGAAGCGAAGGTTGAGAAATTTGTTAACTTGAAGTAGGAGGGGATGACTATCAAAGAATATAGCCTAAAGTTCATATAGTTATACAGGTATGCTCCAGAGAAGGTCTCTAACATGAGATCTAGAATTAGAAAGTTCATATCCGGCTTGGGCAAGCATATGAAGAAAGAGTTAAAAGTGATATTGATAATTCTGGGCATGGACATCTCTAGAGCTATGGTCTATGTGTAACAACTTGAAGAGGATAAGAAGAGGGATAGGGAGGAGCATTTGAGTAAGAAGTCTAAACCAGCAGGGCATGAGCCTAGCCAGCAAAAGCAAAGTAATGAGGGTCTTATTTTCAAAAGAGGTCTTTGAATTATTCACCATCCTCAGCAAGTGCACCAATTGCGAGTAACAAGTATGATCAGAAGTCACAGGGCTCTCAAAATTCCAGAGCTCAGGTTTCTCAATCCAAAGATAGTATGACTCAAGGTTCAAAGAGGAAACCACCATGTGGAAAGTATGGTAGACTCCACCTAGGTGAGTGTTATGAGAGCACAAATATTTGCTATAAGTATGGGTAGACTTGTCATTTCCAGAATGAGTGCCCAATGAGAAGGTGGGGGTGAGGGTGGTAATAAAGCTCAGTCTTCGACAACATCACCAACCAGTGGTAATCAGAGAGGTGTCACTACTAATACGAGTGGGGGTACAAATTGTTTGTATGCAATAGGTAATTGACAGGATCAGAAAGTTGCACCAAATGTTGTTACGGGTATACTTTGAGTCTTTTCCTATGATGTATATGCCTTGATTCACCTAGGTGCCACTTTATCATTTGTGACTCTTTATGTGGTTAGTAAGTTTGAGATCCTTATTGAATGTCTTCTTGAGCCCTTTAGTGCCTTTACTTCTGATGAGCCTCTCATAGCCAAAACGGTTTAGAGAGATTGCGTAGTGTCCATCTATCATAGGGATACTCTTTCTGATTTGATTGAGTTAAAGATGGTTGACTTCGATATGATATTTGGCTTGGACTAGCTTTACACTTGTTATGTCTCTATAATTAGTAGGACTCAAATAGTTAAGTTCCAGTTTTTGAATAAGGTTGTTTTAGAGTAAAAGGGTAGTTCTGTAGTTCCTAAGGGTAAGTTTATTTCCTACCTTAAGGCAAGGAAACTAATTTCTAAATGGTGTATCTATCACCTCCTGCGAGTTAAGGCTGATGATGTGAGTCTTCATATTTTGAGTTAGTTCCAGTTGTCAATGAGTTTCCTGATGTCTTCCTTAATATTTTTCCTGGAGTCCCTCCTGATAGGGAAATCGACTTTGGGATTAATGTTCTCCCCGATACTTAGCCTATCTCTATTCCTCTATATAGAATGGATCTCGTCGAGTTGAAAGAACTAAAAGAGTAGTTGAAAGATCTCTTGGATAAGGATTTATTAGGTTGAGTGTCTCTCCATGAGGAGCTCCTGTTCTATCTAATCAAAAGAAGGATGGTACCCTCAGAATGTGTATAGATTATCACCAGTTAAATAAGGTGACCATTAAGAATAAATATCCTCTTCCACGGATCGATGACCTGTTTGACCAGCTTCAGACTGACACTGTTTTCTCCAAGATAGACCTATGATCAGGATATTACCAGTTGAAAGTGAGAGAATGTGACATTCCAAAGACTGCTTTTTGAACCCGATATGGTCACTTTAAGTTTTTGGTAATGTCCTTTGGACTGACCAACGCTCCTACCACCTTTATGAACCTGATGAACAGAGTATTCAGATAGTACCTTGATATGTTCATGATTGTATTTATTCATGACATATTGGTGTACTCCAGAGATGAGGAAGAACATGATGATCACCTTCGAATTATTCATCAGACAATCAAGGATATTTAGTTGTATACAAAATTCTCCAAGTGTGAGTTTTGTCTCAAGTCCGTGGCTTTTCTAGACCATATTGTTTTGAGTGATGGTATACGAGTAGATATGTAAAAGATTGAGGCTGTTAAGAACTGACCTAGACCCACTTCTCCAACTGACATAAGAAGTTTTCTAGGTTTGACTGGTTATTACTATAGATTTATTGAGGGTTTCTCTTTTCTGTCCTTGCCATTAACTAAGTTGACTCAGAAGAAAGCTAAGTTCTAGTGGTCCGATTAGTGTGAGAAGAGTTTTCAAGAGTTAAAAACCATATTAACAATTGCATAAGTGTTGACACTACCTGAGCGGACTGATGATTTTGTGATCTATTGCGATGCTTCTAGAATGGGATTGGGATGTGTTCTGATGCAGAGAGGTAATGTGATAGCTTATGCTTCCAAACAACTTAAGAACCATGAGAGAAACTATTTGACGCAAAACTTAGAATTGGTTGTGGTGGTGTTTACACTCAAAATTTGGTGCCACTACTTATAAGGAGCACATATTGATGTATTCACAGACCATAAGAACCTGCAATATGTATTTACCTAGAAAGATCTTAACTTGAGGCAGAGGATATGGGCTTGAGTTGCTCAAGGATTACGACATGAGCATCATCTACCGTCCAGGTAAAGCTAATGTAGTTGTTGATACTCTTAGTAGGTTGTCTATAGGAAGCACTCTTATGTGGAAGGAGAGAATAAAGAGTTGGCCAAGGAGGTGCACAGGCTGACACGATTAGACGTTCAACTAGATGAATCTAGTGAAGGTGGAATACTTGTGTATAACGGGTCTATGTTATCTCTTGTGGTTGAGGTAAAGAATACACAAGACCAGATCCCATATTACTCTAATTGAAAGAAGATGTACATAAGCAGAAAGTAATGACATTTGTCAAAAAGGGAGATGGGGTATTGAGATACCAAAGTAGATTGTGTGTTCCAGAGTTGATTTTATTCGAGAAACGATCATGGCAGAAGCCCATAACACTAGATATTCTATCCATCCATGGTCTACCAAAATGTATCGCAACTTGAGAGAGGTTTATTAGTGGAGTGGGATGAAGAGAGACACTGCAGACTTTGTTTCTAAGTGCCCAAACTTCCAACAAGTAAAATTTGAACACCAAAGGCCATGCGGAGTAGCTCAGAATTTTGAAATTCCAAAGTGGAAGTGGGAGATAATTAATATGAATTTCATCACAGGCTTACCGAGATCTCGCAGACAATATGATTCAATCTGGGTGATTGTTGATAGGATGACTAAATCAGGATACTTCTTGGTAGTAAAGACTACTAATATGATAGAGGACTATGCTCGTTGTTATATCTGAGAGGTTGTCAGATTGCATGGATTTCCTTTGTCCATCATATTATATAGAGGAGATCAATTCACTGCCAATTCTGGAAGTATTTTCAAAAAGCCTAGGTTCAAAGTTGAACCTTAACACTGCCTAACACCTTCAGACCGATGGCCAGGCAAAACGTATGATACAGACCTTAGAGGAAATGTTGAGGGCTTGTTTCATCAACTTCAAAGGAAATTGGGATTATCATTCACCCCTTATTGAGTTTTCCTACAATAATAGTTTTCATTCGAGCATCCAATTGTCTCCTTATGAAACCCTCTATGGGAGGAGATGTAGATCGCCGATTAGATGGTTTGAGGTAGGTGAATCAGGGTTGATTGGGCCATACTTAGTACAACAAGCCATGGTCAAAGCAAAGATCATCCAAGAGAGATTGAGAACTGCACAAAGTCGGCAGAAGTCCTACACTGATGTTAGGAGAAGGGACCTAGAGTTTGAAGTAAATGATTGGGTATACTTGAAAGTGTCACCTATGAAGGGTGTAATGAGATTCGGGAAGAAAGGAAAGTTGAGTCCTTTTTACATTGGTCCCTACAAAATTGTGAAAAGAGTGGGAAATATAGCTTATGAATTGGAGCTACACCAAAAGCTAGCGACCATCCATCTGGTCTTTCACATTTCTATGCTTACGAAGTGTATGTGAGATATGTCCTTTGTTGTTCCTATTTAAAGTATTGGAGTGAAGGATAGTTTGAGTTATGAAGAGATCCTATTCCAAATCCTTAATAGTCAAGTTCACAAATTAAGAACTAAAGAGGTTGCTTCCGTAAAAGTATTATGGAGTAGTCAATCCATTGAAGAGGCTACATGGGAGGCTGAAGAGGATATGAAGTCTAGATACCCTCACCTATTCGTGCCTTCTAATGATAAAATTGATGGTAATGATTCATTTCTATTCTTTGAGTTACTTTCACATTATCGAGTTGAGTTCATATCTCTGAGTTAATGTTCCTCTTGAGTCTATGAGTATTTGAGTATGCATGTATTTAACTATATTCGTGCCTATTGATGATGTTAGAAGTAGTCTTTTCAATTCTGAATCTTGAGTTGAGGTTGATTTCTGGAGTATAAGTATTCGAGTGTCTGAGTATTTGATTTCCTTCTTAATAGGTTTCCTAGTTACTTACCATTTGAGGACAAATGATTCTGAGGGGAGATATTGTGACACTCCATAAATCTATTCTCACATGCACCTATGTTTTGAGACTCATTCTTACATATGAGAAGCGTATTAGGGTTATAAAAAACTCCTAGCACTTAACCGAGTTCAAAACGTTTTTTATAAATTGAGTTTCTAGTGTTAGATTATGCAAGGATAAACTTTAAATTATCATAACTCTTAACACACAGAGAATCAGGTGTCCTATCTCCTATCAAATGAAATCTTTTTTAATTATCTTTCTAACGCAATTGATTTCACCTCACTTGGAGTTCAGAGTCAAAAGTTATGATCATTTTACTGGAGACTACCAGGTGCAGAGTTGTTCTATGAAACCACATACGAGCCGTGCATTAAAGTATGACCCGTCAGGTATCTCATGGAACAAAAAGTCCTAAAAAATCCATTTTTGAGCCCTAGACTTTACAAACTCATCTATGGGTCATAGAAACTTCTACGGGCCATAGATTGAGCTCACAGAATGTTCCAGTAACCTCAAAAGTTTGTCCAAAAGTTTACAGAAGGGTCCCTATGGGTCGTGGAAGTTTCTACAGGCCATAGATGGGACTGTAGATGACTTTTGATAACTTTTTCTAAAGGGTTATTTTGGCCTTTTCTCACCCTTTTAAATCTTAGACTTGACATTTTAATTCCTAAATAAATCCCTAAACATGTCCGTTCATCCTTTTAACGCTAAAATCCCCTCTCCAACTTAGAACAAGGTTTCAAGGGAAAAAAAGGCTAGGGTTTGAAGCAAAAACTTGAGAATTCTTCCAAGTTGTTCCAAGACTTTACAGGTATATAAGGCTAACTAAATATGGATTTTGTTCTTCTATGTGCCCCATAACCGGGGTTGATGGAGTTGTTAGTGAATTGAGTATTCCATGAAGGTTTTTCTTAAATTCTAATGTATTTCTATATAATTTTGCATGAATTACAACTTTTATGAATTAAATACTTGAAATTGATGATTTTACATTTCTACATGAACCCTAGAATGAATTTTTGTTATTTTTAGATATTTTCTTTAAATGGGTATGCATGAGTATGATTTGAGACTAAAAAGTCTATGAAATCCTTCAATGTTTTAACTCTACTTTTGATTTCTTGAATGTTATGAGTTAGAATGATGCATGATTGAGCCGTTATGAATCAATAGTTGAACCTTAAAAGAATGTAACCAAAGAGTTGATAATTGATATGATGAATTGAGTTGACGAATATCCAATGAGACTAGATGAATGAACTAACCTTAGGGTTGATGTCTTATGAGCATATTGAGTCTTGAGAGGAGTATTGAGCACCGAATTGAGTAAGAGTAAGTCCAACTCAAACTCAATAACTACGTGGTCAACGTAGAAGAGTATTGAATCGTAAAAATGGACATTTCCCTTTAGTCCCAAAAAGAGGACTTGATGTTATTATTTTGGATCCACTGATAGGATGTTATCTAACTTGGCAAGTTATTGGATGGATGTGGCAATGAGATTGCTTTGTTATATCATCACCGACTCATAGGTGATGGTTGTCAGTTAGAGAAACTCCTAAATAGGCCTTGATAGTACTCTTAGTGGATTGGATTAGATGGTATGTGAGTGGTCATTGTCTAAAATTACATTCTTACTTTGGACTCTTGACTTGATGATTGAGTTCCCTATTTTCTTGAGTTGAGCTATTTTGAGTTGATATTATTCTACCCTTACATATTTCTTTCTACCATTTTACATACTCGTACATTCCACGTACTGACATTCATTTAGACCTACATCTTTTTATGATGCAGAGATAGGTAGCAGTGGTCACCAGCAGGCACTCCATTGAGGATCTATTTACATTTAATTGATTGTTGAGTCCTCCCATACTTTTGAAGGATACTATGTTTCTTTCTAGCTTTGAGTTTAGACTTATTTTATTTTGAGATAGTCATGGGCCTGTCATTGACACCATCTAGTTAGATGTTTAGAGGCTTCGTAGACTAGATTGTCGAGTTATGTTTGGATACTATTTTTTACTAGTCTCTTTCACAATAGTCTTACTTAGTTGATAGATAAATTGTTTGGCCTTTGACCTTGATTTTCATATTATCATTTCATTCCATTGAGTATTCTTTATTATTGATGTCTTCTGTTGTTTGATTGTGATCGAACGAATGTGATGAAGTTGAGTGGTTCGCTTGGGGGCTAGCAATAGCCTCTGAGTGCCGACCATGCCAAGGGTACCCTCCCGGGGCATGACAATTACAACAAAACACAAAGGACAAGTATTTAGCACATAAATTTTCAAATAAGCTTCTAAAACACACACAAAAAACAAGTGGTGCAAAGATTGTGGAAAAATATATGTATGCAAATCAATAGTTTAAAATATGTGAATAAAGGAATTAGCCAAAAACAATTTAAGTTACTTAAAAAAATTCTTAACCACTTTCAAAATATGTCAAAAGTTATTATTTAGACCCATAATAATATTTCAAAACATTTTAAGTTCTATAAACATTATTTCCGGGTGAAAGACAACTTTCAAAAATATTTTAAACCTTATGACCATGATCCTCAGTTGTTTAAACATGTGTAAAAGAGAATTTAAAATCATATGTGAAAAGTTTAGAAAGAAATAAATATCATGAAATATTAAAGTATTTATCATATGAGCATGATCTAAATAATACACTTTAAAGAGTTTATTTGTTGGTATATAATAAACTAAAAAATCTTTTAAATATAATACTTATAAAGTTTGTTATAAAATTGCGAGAATGATTTTATTTTTATGATAAAATATTTATGAGATTTATATATAAAATTAACTTGTTAAGATCATTAAATAACATCTAAGAGGTTAATCTTGACAAAAATAATATTTTTTTAAGAAAAACATTTTAGCAAGAAATCCTAATTTTAAAATCTAATTAGTGAAAAGAAAAAAAATTATTTTATAAGTGAGATCAAAATGTGTGACACATAAGGTATTATTAGCAAATCAAAATTTCTTCTTATGCCATTTTTAATGAATAAGTATCTATAAAAATTAACATGTTTTAAAAGTTTTAACCTAAATATAATTTAAAACTATGTTGAATCAATTAATCCACACACATTAAGAAGAATAATAAAATAAGAAAACAAGTAGGACATAAGTCCCCTCCCCCATTTAACTAATCCCCCGTTTTCACTATATTTCATTATCACAAGATTTTACGGGAAAAATAAAATACAACATAATATATATACACACACACTTCAAGGTCCATCCTCCCCCCAAGAAACTCATCCGTTTATATGAACCAAATAAGAAAGAACCTTCAAAACTAAAATAAACTAGCAATACCAATAGCAAAATAAAGAAATAATAAGTTAAATAAATAAATAATTTAAGAATATATGAATAAAAATAAGAGAGTGAAAACTTACTAGGTGTTCCAACAATGATTAGAACCAGACTTTGATCTTGAACTTAATAGAAAGATAAAGGAAATAATAATTTTTTTTGTGAAAAGAAGAATATAAAAGCCTTTTTTAAGCAGGGGAGAAATTTTCTTCGTATGTACAGAGTTACCGTCTAGTAGAGTCATGTGGATGGGTGCGGAGACGTCACTGACTTATCTCTAGGAGGCTATGAGATGTTTAGGAAACTTTTGGTGTTATTGATTCTGGTCGTGTTATATCCCTAATAGTTGTTGACTTCCTGAAATCTAATTTGTTTCACTCTGTCTGTGTGTGCTGCGTGGAGGATAGACTCCATGCTGGGGTAGTTCTGCGTCGTCAGTCCTGAATAGGGAGCAACCCCTAAAAGTCGTTGAGCAGCGATCAAATGCCCTCGTGTTTTGGTAGCTGGATAGGAAGACTATGAATATTGAGATTATCGGAGTTCCAGAGATATGTTTCATAATCAGTTACTTGTCCGGCGGTGATTGTGCGTGGAATTATGGGATATGTTGTTGAGGTTTGGACTCTATAACATAGATACTTATATGTTAGCTATTTTTTTAAGGTTGTATTGGTTATGAATACTTCTGATCAAGATTATACAAGCGGGAGAGGATGTGACTAAGGTAATACTAAGCATTGATGCTCTTTGTATATTCATGTTTGATTATTTGATCGCTGGTTTGACCCATTGGGATCCCCGATGCGGATAAGTGTGCTATACTTGGTGGAGTTCTGAGTAACTACCACTCATGTTATGACTGTACCCTGCTAGGGGCTAAATGCAGGCCAAAGCCCTGTGATTTTTATATATGATTCTTTTGGTTCCTGACTACTAGAGTAGGTAGTCTGTAATGAGAGTTACATAGTAGTTGAGGGGTTGGTTGTTAGTAATACCCCTAGTTACACTCTGTGCCTCTATGGTTACGATCCTATTGTGATGATATTGTGGACATGTGGTTTCCTTGATTCCTTGGTGATTGAATTTTGAGATAAATGTTATGCCCGAGGGCTTAATTGGGGTTTTCATTGTTTGATGGGATATTATTGCATTATCAGTTGAGCTACTAGTCACTCTTCCCTGATGACTTATTATAATTGTTAGCTTGTTGGAATTGTGTTGTCTAGATTCTTGGCTATGCTTGCCAGTGGGGATGTTGATCATTTTGTCAGATTTCCTTGTATGCGAGTTATGGTTTTACATTATTAGCTGCATTCCTTAGCTTATCGCCTATTTGAGTATGGGTTCCAAGTTTCCTTTATCCTGGGTCAAGTATAGAGGTAGTGGAAGGCCCCTTTTATTAGTGGGGGATCAGGTGTAGGGACTCTACAAGATGGCGATGTGATAATTGAGACTTCTACGACAGAGCTATTTCAGTAGTTGTGAGTCCTCGATATGTCTTCTACAGATTTTCCTGGATTGGCGCTTGATAGGGATGTTGTGTTGCTATAAAGATTAGATTACCATTAATTGAGATCAACGCAGAGGATATCACAAAAAATTGCATCCAGACCCATTATGGACATTACAAAATTCTGGTTATGTTATTGGGATGATTAATGCCTCTATTGTGTGTACAAATTTGATGACTTGTGTGTACCGATCTCATTGTTATGGTAGACCTATTGAGGCCTTACTTGTTGGGGCTTGATTTATTAAGTACTATATCGTTGTGGTTGATTTGTTAGGTGTTGGAACTGGTGGATCTTAGTTAGTTTGGACGATATATGTCAGGTTAGATTAGAGAGGTTGGCTATGAGCTATATAACATTGATTTGCTGTAATTTTGATTATCTGATTTTAGGGCTGATGAATATATGATTAGTATTATTTTACCTTCCTTACTCGGGGTACTTTGCTTGCGACTGAATGATGATACCTTCTAAGTACTATTGCAGAAAATGTAATGTATATATGCATACGGAGGAATATGTAAGGAGTTTTCTGGTGTTTAATATATTGAGTATTTGTTGTATTTTTGAATATATGATGGTTGTGAGGGTACTAGTGATTGGTATGCGGATCATTTTTTGTGGGTTGGATATCTGTCATCATTGTGAAGCTATTATGTTAATAATCTGTTATATTGGGATGGTGTGCTGGCTACTTACCACACTTATGATTATTATTGTTGCTGTGATTGACTGACTAAATAGTATAGGAAAAGAGGCTAGGTCCTTGGGGAAAATATGAATACATTAGCTATTGCATGTAACTATGTTAGCATCAATTAGCCGGGGAGTCACTTGGAATTAAGTTGTAAGGATGGCTTGCATAAGGGAACGAGAAACAAGGTGAGGTTTGTATATGTGGAATATGTCTTAGTTGGAGATAAGTGTGATTGGTTGGGTATAGGCTAGTATGTCGAAGACACGTGTATCTAGCTTGTTAATGTCCTGTTATATGTTAGCGGATTGAGTTTATGGGTTGAGGGGTTGATCTTCTGAGGATCCCTTATAGATTGTTATATTGATTCTCGGTAGCATACTGACGGGTTATTATATTTCATATTAGCTGGAGCTTCTAGGACTATCATTTAATGCTGAGCATGCTTATGACTGTTTACTATCTATTGTGAGTTTGGGTAGGGATCCCAATGGGGTTCAGATGGGAGTCTTCACGTGCGTCCTCATTTTTACTTTTGCGGACGAAAGTTCAATTAGTAGGGGATGTTGTAATGACTCTCACGGTCATTTCTATGGTTCCACGAATATTATGAGTTTGAGCATTTTCATAGTGACTGTGGGCTATTTGTGACTTATTGATAGTGATCGCTCGGTTGTTGGGTGAATCGTTTGATAATTATATAACTTTTCGAGTTAAACGAGAGATTATAATCGTATAATGAACTTTCATATAAAGTCCTAGTGAATGACCTTAGAGTGGAATTCTGACAGTTTCATTAGCTCCAGAATGGCCAAATTAGACTAGGAGCATGTTCAGTCCAATTATATCGAATTTTGTAAATTTAGCCACTGAAATGGATCAATAATTGACTTTAGTCAACATCCTTGGGAAATGTGCTCCAAATAGAAATTCTTACTGCACCGTTAGATCCAAAACATCAATTTTAGTCTTGGAAGATATTTCGTTCGGTCTCTAGGGCTTTTGGGTGTATTTTGGCCCCTTCGATATATGTTGATACTGAGGAATAGGTCCCACATTGAAATAAATGACCTCTGATGGGAATTTCAACTACATTGTTGAGTCCGGAATGTTATTTCCAATTAGATTTCATATATTGATTGTATTTTTCCTATTCTGGATGAGGACAGAACATCGAAATTAACTTTGACCAGTGGCTGAATATTAAAAGAGCGGCACCGATGTGGCCCACTGGGGGAGTGACACATGGCATGTTGGTTTCAAGAGGATATGTATGTGTAAATTCCAGAAATGTTCGAAAAAGAACAACAAATCTTTCGTCGGTAATATTTCTCTCATTTTTTAAATCTATTTGAGCAATTCAAAAGGCTAACTTATGTATTTTTTTGAGAGGAACATCGTGGAAGTGTCAGAGATTGATTTTGGCATGTCGTTAGAGGTAAAATTTGATGTTTTTCTGCTTCATATAGAATATGTGTTATCGATACCTTTGACATGCGATTTATTTTCCGTTTTGAGTCAGATTTTGATATAATTTGGGTCTATTCTGTGTGTTTTTCTGAGTTGCACATCGTGTTAATGTCAGAATTAATTGATAGCGCCCTGTTTGGTGCGGAATCTGATTTTAGTTGTTGTTATGTTGCGGTTGTTTTAGAAATTTTGATTTGAGATATCTTGGCCGTTTCTTGTCGGAATTAAGTAAAATTTGAGTCTAAATTGTACTACTTTTTGAGACCTACGTCATGGTATATTAAGATTTTGTTAATTTGATAAGAATTTTGAGTAAATTGGCAAATAAGCTGCTGTAAATAAATGTTTCTTTTTCTGTTAAGAAATACAACTTCGTTTTTGAGTCATTTCTCTTCCTTTGGGATCCCTTTTGGGCTCAATTTATAGTATGGACTCGAGGTTGTATACGGATCATTTTATGAGGGTTGATTCAGTATTTTAAGCGTGGGCCCCATTTTCTCCATTTCAGTTATATTTGATGTATTTTCCCTTGTTTTCGGAGATGTTATAGCCAAAATGACCGTATTGATATTTTGACCCATATTTTGACAGCTGAGTGATATTTGGAAGTCATCAGGGAGGAAAAGCTCACGTGGACTAATCTGGAGCACGTGGATTCTCCTTTCAGGTAGGCTAGACTTTCTTTACCTATAGATTGAGCTAAAATACATGTATATTTAGAACTTGGTTGCGGTTGGAAGTCTTGTATCCTAATGCCCTGTGACAGGTACATATTCTAGCTTAACTCCTATTTGTAGGAATGTGTAGCCTGATGCTACTGAGATATGCTAGTTGTGAGGCTGTTTGTTTATTATATGTTGTACTGTGGACTGATTCTAGTATAGATATGATTCTGATGGGCCGACTTGTTCGGGATACCTATGATACAGTCGTACTATGGAATGATCTTGGTATAGTTATGACTTTACTGGCCTTGGTTGTTCTAGATACCTGTGATATACCTGTCGCTGGTTCTCTAGGTCAGGGACCCCTAGATTATACTTGGGATGGAGACCTTGTTGATTGTCCTTTTTGTTCGGGACCCTATTGGTTATACTTTAGGTCGGGGACCCTGTCGATTGCTCGTGGGTCAAGGACCTAGTTGATTTTCCTTGAGTTTAGGGTCTAGTTGATTTTCCTTGGGTTTAAGGCCCAATTGATATTCCCTAGATTTTAGACCCATGGTTACTCAGAGTACTTGTGATTGACTGGAATGTAGTGTTTTTTGCTTTGGGTGGGCATGACCCTACATTAGTTTGTGAGATATATACTTCTGTATACAGTCGTTAGTTTTTGTGCATTTGCTATCCTTACTGAGGCTGGGATTAGCTAGTGTTGTCTGAGGGATGGTGACATATGGTTGTGTGGGTTGGATTGTGTGTGATATATATGTTATGTGTGTCGTCATCTACGTTCACTCTGGGCACGATATGACTCTGGAGTTCTAGATTCGGATAGATTGGTTGAGTCAGTAACTGTTTCGATACCTGGATTCTTAGATGATGCTCCCCACTACTGTTGAGCTCTGGTGGCCACGTCCGAGTGTTTGAAACCCCGGAGTTGTGCCCCGTGGTTCGAGTTCGGTGACCATGACTGGATGCCTAGTGGTGGATGTCGATTATGAGGTTAAGCACTGGTTGATTATTCCTGGGTTTGAGGCCCAGTGGTTGTTCTTGGGTTCTATGACACTGCGATTTGTTCAGAGAGATTTGACACACTGACTGTTTTACGTCTGAGACCCCGTCAATTATATTTTGGGTTCGAGACCCCATGTGATAGTTAGGGGGATTCTTTATCCCCCGGGGGATACGTCCCACCGTTATGTATATTGTCAGACCATCTGGCCTTGGTTGACTGCCCTGACCGAAGGCCAGGTCGGGAAGGGGGTTTGGGGCTCTGTTCATTTTATAGGGGTTCGAGGTCCCATTCATATTATAGAGGTTTGAGGCCCCGGGTTACAGTTAGGGGTTCAAGGCCTCAAGTGATAGTTAGGGGTTCGAGGCCCCATTGATATTATAGGAGTTCAAGGTCCCGTTTATATTATAGGGGTTCGAGGCCCCGTTTATATTATAGAGGTTTGAGGCCCCGGGTGATAGTTAGGGGTTCGAGGCCCCAAGTGATAGTTAGGGGTTCGAGGCCCCATTAATATTATAGGGGTTCGAGGTCCTGGGTGACTGTTAGGGGTTCGAGGCCCCAAGTGATAGTTAGGGGTTTAAGGCCCTATTGATATTATAGGGGTTCGAGGCTCCGGGTGACAGTTAGGGGTTCGAGGCCCCAAGTGACAGTTAGGGGTTTGAGGCCCATGTGATGTTCTATCCTGCACTAGTGAGATCTTATGTCAGCCGTTACTGACCCTTGTACCCTTCCCAACTATACACAAACCCCGATTGTGTGTGGGTGTACCCTCCGAGTTTATGGGGGCATTCAAGCTTAGATACTATGGCCTTACACCAACGTACAACCGACCTATAATCATGTGATATTGAGAATTGGGTTCTATTGTGATTCAGTTAATTAGACTGTGCATCGGTGTACCTTCGGGGCTTATAGGACTCAGTTGGCGTACAAGCATAGATATTAGGGCCTTGCACCAGCATACAACATTATGTCTCAATTGGGGACAGTTTTGGTGGCCCTACGCAGTCTTCGTCAGTTGATATCGATGTCCATCACTTGGGTTGGTTAGGTTTACCAATGTTCATCGCCTTGGTTGGTTCAGTTGTGGTTTGAGGGTTTTCAGACATGTTGTTTGCTTGATTTGAGTTCCGATTTAGCTAAACCTGCTACAGTTCCTTATATTTGAGTCTTCTGGTTAATTGTATTTTCACTCAGTCGGTCGATGATGCTTACTGAGTGCCTATTACTAGTACTCACCCCTATATTTCTGCATCTTCTCATGGTGCATGTCCAGGTACTAGCTGTAGTCACTGAGTTAGGGATTCACAAGCGATTCAGGGGACATTGGTTAACATCAACAACTCTGGATATTCTACAGTCTCCTTCTATTTAGCTATTAGGACAAGAGCTGAGGATTTTGGGTTGGTTTGATTGTAGGTGGGATCTAGCAGGCGCCATCATGACCTGAAAGGTCGAATCATGATAGAATAAATTAACGTGATTATAGTGTAAAACAAAATCAATGCTTAACCTATTCACGTTAATTAAGAATAATAAAATTAAAGGCAATTAACTCCCTTGTCAAGACTCACTAGATTAGCTTTAAGAATCACAACATGCAAAAATCTATTAAATGGAAGATATGTTGTAATTTATATCGTTTTGGCAATGACAAATGATACCATTGTAGAGATTTCAAATCGAAATTACATTAAATATCAGACCAAGCATATGAACATAAACAATAACCACAACCCACAGTAAAGTAGAGGAACATAAACATATAAAGAATTTCAAATTTTAACAAATCAAAGAATTGTAGCAACCCAATATTAACATAGCATATTGAGGACGAATACCTACAAATCCATCTTTAATAAATTGAAATTTGGATACTCCAATGAACTCCGACCACATAACTTCTCTTAAATATCCCGATCATGGAGATGGGGTTCCATCGGTGGTCGCATGGTGGTGTTTCGCGATGGGCTTCCGGTGGATTTTAGACAGTGGTAAGGTGAACGAGAAAGGAGGAGGGTAAGGAGAGGGGTCACCGGATTCTGTGGATCATTTTGGTGGAGGTCGACGATGAGAGGTGATGGGAAAGAGGAAAAGGGAGAGGGGGTGGCGATGGTGGTTTCTGGTGACGATTTCGCCAGAAAAACAATCAGAGGGAGGGAGAAGGGGTTGGTCCACCACATGCAGTGGCGGTGGTCGTTCGGAGGGGTCACGATGGTAGAGGTGACATGTTGGTCCAGAGAAGGTGAGGGAAAACTGAAAATGGGTTTTGGGGTTTTTGGGGCTAGGTATGTTAATTTAGGAAAATTAATGGGAAATAAGTTTTGGCCATTGGATGACAATGAACGAACGACCCAGATTAAATTTTAGGTGAATGGGTCAGATCCGGGTCAAATTGGATCATCCAAAATTAATATGAAATTAAATTGGAGAGTTTAAAATTAAGTCACAAATTGATACAATTAGGCTAAAATTGAAAAGAATTGTAAAGAAATTGATTAAAATTGAAATAAATTGGATAAAAAAGATTGTGAATTGAATAAATTGGTATGAAATTCAATAGATTGTCATCTAATTAATAAATATAACATAAAAAATTATACAATATTTTAAAATAATAATTTTATGTAAAGAGAACAAAAATACAAATATGTACGTAATATATTCTAAAATAATTTATAAAATATTTGAACATATTAAACTTATTATTTTCAATTAAAATTTGATAAAATGAAAATGGCAAAAAAATTATACTACTACTACTAATAATAAGTATATTATTAACACTTAAGTAACGATAATGATAATAAATAATATTAAAAATAAATATCACTACTACTATTATTACCACTAAAATAATTGTTAAAAATTTAAAAATAATAATAATAATGTAATTTTAAAATGGTAAAATAATTAGCGAACAAATTTTGAGTGTTTTTAAAAATATATTAAAAATACATAATTATTGGGATAAAATTAAAAATAAACCCATTTACTTAAAAAGTTTTACAAAGACCTATTTTAATCAAATGACAACCTAAAATGTTTATAGGTTGGTCAAAATTGGGTGTCAACAAACATAATTCAAAAATCGACACTTTAATTTTTCAGAAATATGAGAATAAAAAGATTAGTCTTCAACTTCGTTGAGAGTAAAAGTACTTTGAATTAATAAGTTGTTATTTAAATAATAAAGAAAAAAAATCTCGAAGTGATTCATCCTATTATACTTGAGGGTTAAAAAATAAAACTTTAGATTCTCTTATTATTACAAATAATTTGAAGAGTATTATTCACCTCTATAAATGAACAAATAGTTGGATTTTTTGTCGATCAACTTAGACGAAATTTTTTTACAAATAACGATCGACTAATTATGAAGTATTGAGTAAAAGAAAAAAGATAACAAAACTAACCAGGGCAACTTTTTACCGACCACGTCTTTGTTGAGACACCTAAAATCTCCTTAATATTTTTAATTTTACTATATATTTTTTAACTCCTTAATTACTAATTCCATCTAATACCTCATGCTCCATATTTTTTTCTTACCATATACTTTAGGATTCCTTGATTTTAAATGTTATAATAAAATGAAATAATAGTTTGAGAAGAAAATTGTAAACGGCAATTTTATTTGTTGTATTATGTATGTATCACATTAATTAATAACAAATATATATATGTATATATAAAACAATTTCGTCAATTGACATGTGTACAATATATTATTAAATATAAAACTTTTAAAAACTAACATTAACAAAAATAATTGTGGTAAAATGAATAATGACAACTTGAAGTTGTATCGAAAGAAAATTGAAAGTCGTTCGTCAAGTGTCTTCACATTGTACTTAATATATAAGCATTGATAGACTTAACACAAATTTAACTATTTCATTTAACTTGACTTTCATAAATAATATTGTTAAATAAAAAGTACCAATAGAGAATAATATTTTTAAAATAATTTTTAAAAATGGCAGAATGTAACAGAAAATATCTTTTTTTTTATCTTGTCTAATAACAAATAACTTAAGAATATAAAAAACTTCATACATTTTGGTGAGAGAAAACCTTAGAACTGTTACTATATAATTTGCTCTTATCATATATTTTAGGAATCCTTAATTTTAAATTTTTTCGTATTACCATATATTTTAGGATTCTTTGATCATTAATTCTTCTAATACCTTTTACCATAAATAATTTTTTCTTATCATATAACAATAACAACAATAATAATAAAAACAATAACAATAACAAATTCAATTTTATTTAGTATAGAGTTCATTTTCAATTCAAATTTTAGAAGATAAATATGTAACTTCCAATTCAAATTCAAAATTATCTTGTTTAATTATTCCAATTGTCAGTTTTAAATTTATCTTGTTTAATTATTTTAAATTTTTTAATATAAGTAATAGCTAATTTAACTAATTATTTGTCCTACGATGCCACGTGACATATTCATAGGCTACCACTTGGTTGAATATGGTGACTTTATCCTCTCCTTTTATTAACAATAATAATAATACTAGTAGTAGCAGTAGCTATAGCAGTAGTAGTAGCAATAGTAGTAGTAGCAGTAGCAGTAGCAGTAGAAGTAGCAGTAGTAGTAGTAATAGTAGCAGTAGCAGTAGCAGTAGTATCGAATCAAACCTCATTCCCGAATCATCGTCTATTGCTTCGTAATCTATTCTGACTAATATTTCAGTCTTGTTTAAAATATATAATCTAAAACTATTTAGACCATATACTACTGCTAGGATCTCTGCGTCTATACTACTCATGTTTCCTTTTTCTTTATATTTTTCACTATGGTATGCACAAATTTTTCTTCATTTTTACTACTATATTTATTTGGTCGCGCTTTTAGCACCGCTCCTCATCCTACAAAGCTTCCATTTGTTTCTATTATTAAATAGTCTGTTTCAAGAGGTATATTTATGTTAGGAATATTTTTAACCTTTTCTTTAATCTCTTGTACCAATCTAATATCCTTTATATTAAAATATTTCTATCTTTTACTTCATATCTTAGCGTATAGTGGCCCTGCTATTTTTCTAAGTCTTGGATGAAGTTTCTAGCGCAGTTTATAAGTCCTAGAAATTTTTGTAATTCTTTTGTGCTTTTTAGTTTATCTGGCATGTCCAGATTTTATTTAGCTATATGCAGCTATAATTTAATTTTTTCATCTCCTAGTATTACTCCTAACAAATTTATATGTGTTTTACATAGTTCCATTTTCCTTTTGCTTATTATTATGTCATTTTCTACGAACAATCTAAATATTGTTTGAAGGTGGCCTAGATGTTCCCTATTGTCTTTACAAAATACTAAAATGTCTCCTGCATAAATAAGGACAAATCTATTACAATCTCCAAATATACTATCCATTTTTTTTGAAAAATTGGAGATGCAGTTTTTAACCCGAAGGGCATTGCTAGTCATTCAAAATGTCTTTCGGGACATGTAAGTGTTGTCGATTCTATACTTTCTTTGTGCATTATAACCTGTCAATACCCTGATTTACAATCGAATTTACTAAATATTTTCTTCCCTTGTATTTTGTTTATTAGCTCATTTTTGTCCGAGAGTTTATACGCATCTGTTCTAGTATTATCATTAAGTCTTTTATAATTTATTACCATTCGTGCTTTTCCCCTTATCATATCATTATGGTTCCGCAACATGAAGGTTGCAGACCTATGCTTTGACATAGATCTTTGTATTACTCCTAAGTTTAATAGCTCCTTAATTTGTATAGCAAAATCTTCCACATCTTGATTAATGGCTTCTATTGAGGTTATTTTTATTATGTATTTTGGGTTTATGATTTCTAATTTACATACTACTTTATTTGTCTCCTAATGTTTAAACGGGTTTTCTCCTATTATTTCTATTTCATCTAATATTTTTACTATCTCGTCTAAGTCTTTGGGACTTTTTATAGATCCATCTTTGTTATTCCTGCCCTGAAGTTATAAAATTATGTTTCTATATCAATCAAAGTGTAATCTTTATTTAGTATATCGTAGTCTTCTTCTTCATACATTTCTTCTTGCTTTTTACAACATGTTTTACCATTTTTATATTCGTTACAACATGATTGCAGGTGATTTGGATTTAGTGTGCGGGTGGATACTTTTTCTGATTTATCACTAATGTGTCTTCCTTGTGTCTGTATTTTTTGTTGTTTGTACCAGTGTATAAGTAGTATTTTTAAAGAATATTACTACATCCCTTGTAATCAAATAGCTACCATTATTTTGAAATATAAATTATAATCCTAGAACAAGATCTACATTTACATTTAATTCTCTTACCCAAATTCTCTCAACTATGTAAGTTGTTTGTAAAATTTGTCGCATGTATTTATAAAACTAATCTGAGTTTTATCTATATAATGTTGATATATATTATGTATTCCATCCATTTGTATTGTTGCAATTGGCTTATCTAAAATTTTTATTAGATTTTGTGGTATTATTTTCTTATTTATTATGCATCCAGTACACCCTTTGTCTACCAGTGCTAGAGTCTCTATCTTGATGTCTCCTATTTTGAGTCTTGCTAGTATTTTTACTGTGGTAAATTTTCTATCTTCATTACATATCAAAGTTTCATAAGTTTCTATATTCATTTATTCGGTTTTCTGTGTAGGTTCTAGTTGTCATTCTTCTTCTATTTTTCCTTTCCCTTTTTCTAGGGGTGTTATTCTTCGTTCCAACTCATTTACTCTAGTTTCTAACGTCATTATTTTTAGGGTTGTGGTCTGATTTCTTTCTTCTTTGTATTCTTCTTCTTTTATTATCTTGATTTTTAGCATATCTTCTATACACGCGATGCATCTTTACATATAACATAATTTACATTTTTCCTTTTTTCTGCTAGGATACCATTTACATATAGTGAATTGATTACGATCTGTTCCTTTAAAATTCATGACTAAATTCTTGCAAAACATTTACCATTGTTCTTACTTGTATTTCTTCTAAATCTAGATTTTTCATTTCTAATCCTATTTTGTTTATTAATTCCTCTTGTTCAGAGTTAGAGGAGTCTAATTGTGGTCTCTCAGTTGCTTCTACACTAACAACAAAATACATGCTTTCACTATCTAACATGTATTCGTCTACATTTATTAATATTTCTTGAAAGTCTTCTATTAGTTGTGAATTTATTTTCCGACTATTATTTCATTTTGGGCATACATTTGTCAAATGTTCTACACTACCACAAGTAAAACACTCTAATTTATTCCTATAATTTTTATCAGTTCTATATTTTCTAACATGTTTGCTTCTATGTAGATATGGTTTTCTACCCGATGACTTTCTTAGGTAATATTATTTTTCTGTTGTATGTATTCGCAGAATGCGACCTATTTATTTTATAGCATTTTTTTCTATTTGATCTTTATCATAACTTTGAATAGTATATATTATGTTTTTAAAGAAACTCACCTCGTTTTACTTTAATTGTTTTTGAATTTATATATTCGTACATTTTTCAGTTAATATTTCCATTACATGTTGTACTCAATGCACTATTGACAATCTAGCATTTGGATTTTGGATTACTCCTTTTCTTTTATGCCATCTTTCTTCTATTTTTCATCCCAAAGCTCTTGGTAATTTATTAAATAACTTTTTTCCTAATTCCTCGTCAAATGAATTTCCACTAATTATACAATAATAGTAGTAATCTTTTAGGAAAGTGTTGTTGTCGACTCTGCGCTTGCGCTTAGCACCCACCCCTACTAGGAGATTTTGAAGCAGTCGTACAAGTATTTAAATCTAACTTGGTTAGGGTTAGTCCCGGGAGGAATAAGGTAGACCCTGGATTAGCACATGTTTAGTAACTTGACTAGATATGCTCTAGTATCTCCCAAAAAAATGACTAAAATGTAAAAAGGGGGGAATTTGCGATAAAAGTAAACCCTAACTACAATAGCAGATTTTTTTTGCAACTAGTAAAGAAACTAACTAGGGTGACGTGTTCCACATGACTTCCTAGCTAAGTGTTTTTGAATACTCGCAACTCTTTTTTAGTGTATAGGTGCAGGATAGTGAGTTAAGTTCTCCTAAATCCTTAATCGGGCATCTAGGTGAACTTCATCACATTATGGAATTGGTCTTTGTGATGTGGCGTTACTAACCCTCACTTTTCATCCCAGACCAAAACTACTATCCCTAGTAGCCTGATTAGTTGAGAAATAGTCAATCAATCTCTGTTAATTACTTGTTTTCTTATTCATCACTTCCTGGATCAGGCAGGTGATTCTAGGTGATTTCTAACGTAGGCCTCCATTAAAATTTAGTTAATTTGAATAAATTAATTAATGCATCCTAATCACCATTCAAGAAATTGCAAGTAGTCCGATTTTACTTTGCTAGTGCATCATGGTTTCCACAACCCTAGTTGTGGACTTAGACACACATCCTTATCATTTTAGCAGAAATCATGTAGGAAGAATACATAATTAAATAACTTACGCAACAAGAATTGATGAACAAAATCTGAAAACTCAAAAGAATTACAAACTTGAATTAATTAAAAATCACAAAAGATGTTCACAAGTGTTTTTCTCTTCGTTCTCTGACCGTTCCTATTTTATATATTCATAAAAAACCTAAAAAAACTATTTATAGTACTAGAAATAAAAAGTCAAAATGAAATAGGACAACTGTGTCAACACTGATCACGAGCCTTCGTGGAATGTCCAATGACCCATAGAGGGTCTCGTGAAAGGCTTTTGAGTTATTGGAGATTGGCACGAAACCTCCTTCACGAGTCGTGAAGTCATCCACGACTCATGAAGGGTCTCATCTAATTTGCTTTTAGAGACTCTTCACTTTCAGCTATCTCAGTTCACGAGCTCACTCTACGACCCGTATGTTGGTCTACAACTCGTACTCTGGTCTTGTAGAGTGGACTTCATTTCTACACCCCTTACTGGAAGAATAAATGAGACCCCCTCTATGGCTCGTGGAATGACCAATGACCCATAGAGGGTCTCGTAAACTGCCACTTTAGTGCAAAAACTACATCTCATGCTCAAAACTATGCCAACATTGAAATCCTACAAAATCAAGTAAAAACAAACATCAAATCTACTAACATCGCTTTGAGAATGGACAAAATACAAAGTTTCAGGCATTAAAAGTGTTGTATTTTAGAAGCACATCAACACCCTCAACTTAAAAGTGTTTCTTGTCCTCAAGCGACGGACTCAATCTACCTAACCAGCACAGAGACACAAAAATAAATCAAATGGCACAGAATACATCAAAATCTCAATAAATACCCAAATTTTCTCAAAAGCCATATCAGTTAGCTATCTAATGAACCAATACAGACTATTAATTTTCAGTAGTGCAACTATGACAATCCATGCAACTATAAGTAAATGCAATATCACTGAACTAGTCATGTGTAATAATGTAATGCAAGTGCCCTCACAAAAAGAAATCCCCTTTACACTCTGGGTGATATATCATTATTTTTTTCAGTTTAAGTTCATTGGGACTGTATCAAAACACTCACCCTCATAAAAGATATTCGACTATTGTTCCTAATACCATATCCTTGCCCCTATACTCTAGACTTATGACCTGTCGACTAGTTGAACTAGGATCACTTCAGGACTTTTCAAGCTTGTAATGTAGGCTCAGGGGGCTTTGGAATGATTATCTGGGTAAATAGTGACTATGACCCTCCTTGATACTGTATTCTTTACCATTTCCGCCCTACCAACCTATCACTTCTCTTTCCTTCTCCCCTTTTTCTATTTTTTGCCTGTCTAGGGTGCATTTTTCTTCTTTTTAGCACTTTGCCCTTATTCATCTATACTCTTTTGAATTTTGGAAAATTAATCATTTTTCTTGTACCCCTTTTATATTCTCTCTTTCTTTTTTTTCTTCTTTGTATCACTAAGCATTTACCCTTCGTTTATGACTTTTTCTTATACCAGCCGCCCTCAACTTAGACTTTTGGCCTAAGCTGAGGTGCACAATATCTAACATTCGAACCAGGTCCATTTTTTGGTTAGCCACCCTCAACTTAGACTTTTATCCTGAGTTGAGGTTAACAGTGTTCAAGGAAAGACTAGGGCCGAACTAGGAATCATCATTTGTTAAGGCTCAGGCTAGTAGGTGTTTACAAAGAACAGGGTCAATGTTAGGCTCAAAATAGGGACCAAGGGATAATTAACATTTTTTGTTCTTTATTTAAGCTAAGTGGGCTCAATTAGAATAATGGTCTAAGATCCTTTCCTACCCAACTAACCTAAAGTCTAAATCCTGAGTAACAGGGCAAGTTCTAAATTATAGTACAATAGAGAATCATGCAATTACGCTCACTTGCTCATGGAACTACTTTACGTATTATACATAACTAATCAGATCATACTTTTTATTACAAATACACACTTGTCAGAACAAACACTATAAGGATAGCCTAATCATGCATGGTCACTAACAAAAATAAAATTTGGTGGGTATTATTTTTACACAAAAACTCACTATGCCATAGGTATATAAATACTATGTAATACACATGCTACTTAAAACATCCTAGACATGCCGGTTCAACATAAAGTAAAATCCGTAAGGAAAAAACACAGGCAAGAAAACCATTTGAATATAAAAAATTGGGGTACTTTTAGGCCAAGGTTACTCATACTTCACCGAGGTCGTATAACCACCCACACCCCATAAAAAATAATGTGCATTGTCCTCAATGCACAAGAATAAAATGTAAAGAAAAAGGATAAAAAAGGAACATATTTGGGCGCCTAAGCGCCTCTCTTCATCTCATCTATCCACCGTCCATAGATTTGGTGGAATCCTCGACTATCAGAACAACATGGGAGGAACTCGCGCCTCTAAGAATATGTCGTGCTCGCTTTTGTCTAGCCTTCTCCTCCTCTCAGGATCTGGCTAGGGTGATCCTTAAATCCTCCTTCTCTGTCTGCTCTGTACTCCGGCTGTCCACATCTGGACCTCTGTGCGAGGATGCTTCCCAAGGGAAGTGTGTGTAGGCTCTTCTGAAGCGAACAAATCAATAATAGGTGTTGCAGCTGCTGTAGCGGATGGAAAACCTACTGGCGCAACCAATGCTACAATAATGTCAACTCGAAGCTGCTAAACCTCTGTTTGCATGGCCAACAAATCAACTGGAGCTGTTGTGTGGAGGCTCATCTAGATCCGCTCCTCGAAAGTATCGATATGGTCATCTACCGGTGCAAGTCCCTCTATGATAGCTATGGTGGTGAATGCCTGCATATGACTCTTCATCTATGAAACAACCTAGCGGACCCAGGGCCTCAACTATTGTAGAGGTTGAGCCAACTGTGACTCAGCGTGTACCAGACTCTGTGGTAGGGCCTAGAATGATGCTGCCGATACAAATGCGATGCCAGCAGGTGTTGATGACGTAAAAACAGACTCTGGGACAGTAACAGTAGCAATAGTGGGCCCCTTCCTCTCAACAGTCTTTGTCTGTGGGGGCCCCTCAGTGGTCTATGCAGCAGCCAAGCTAGAAGGCTTGGTCGTAGGCATAGAGGAGGGTAGATCTGAAATTACTATGTGCGACCTTGCTGTCCTCCTCATAGCAACTGTATTCTCATCGGCCTTGATCAAGCCGTTGTCCAGTGTCCGCTGCACAAACATCCACATGGTGTATAACGCGAACCCCTACCGCCAGACATAATTTGTGTACCAAGCATAGGAAGGGGATCGTCATAGGACTTCTCAAGGTCACCTCATGTATATGCTCGATGATTAGCGTGGCCCAATTGATAGCATAGCTGGCCAAGATGCTAGCTACCAAAATAGCTCATTCCAGCGTCAAGGTGTTGTCTGCAAGCGTAGGCTGGATACTCGAGCGTACCACTGCCCACCAAACTTTAGCGGGGAAGCTGAGCGATGCCTTAACAATAGGCTTGAGGGTGTGGCTACCCATACAGGGTCTAGACCAGGTGCAGCAATATAGGTAGCCACCTATCTCATCAAATGGGCTCGACGCTTCGAGTCCCTCATGATGCCCAAGTCATATGTTTACCCTACTCTGCGGTCAAAATCTACTGTAGATATGGGGGCCATGAATTTGGGTCCAAATAACATACGCGGGATGGTCACGTCTGTTATATCAACCATTCGGCATCATACTCGAACCTCTTCAAGGCTTGGCTGGTTGAGAGGCTTTTTCCCCTTGGGAAGAATGTTATTTATCGTGGTGGCATAGAAGGCATAGAACTCCCTCACAAATACCGATGAGTACCTCCCCACTGGTTCAGCCACCCACTGGATTCTGTACCGTATGATCATGTCCTCCAGCCTTGGGACACTATCGAGCCCTCTGGTGATGACTTGGGACTCCTCCAACATAGAATGAGCTAGACGACCTCACTTGTTGGGCTAAATATCCTCCATGAAGATGGTCTGCATGCCCCCCACGCACTACCTGTTATCTTCTGTATCAGGTGACGACTTAGGTGCGCGAGGGCTGGAGGATGGTGAGGTGTCTGACCCCTCCTCAGACTCAGATCCTGACCCCTGCTCAGAGGAGGTCATCTAAATGCTACTGCTAGCCCGATCCCCTCCCTTATCAGACTGGGGAGGTCAAACTACAATAGCCTGTGAAGAAGTATGCCAGTAATTCATCCGAGTCTGACGTGGCTCTATATCAGAGTCTGGTTGGATGCCAAACTCCTCTATAGAGCTACTAGTCTCGGGGGCATGCTCCAAGTCAGTGGTCTCGTCTCGCAGGCAAGCCTTCATCGCTCGTATATCATCTATTTTATATTTTGGGGCCATAGTACCTGCAAGACATATAATCACGAAACTGGTTAGTTCTGTGAACAACAATCAAGAACACAAGAGAATTTTAGAAATAAACTGGATAGAATTCTGGTTTCACGAGACCCTACTTATGAGTCGTGGACTGATCTATGGCTCATGGAGGATTTCATAAGTTAGTGTATAGTCCTGTTTATCGTACTAGACTATCTTCTATGAGACCCATTCACGACACATAAAATCCTCTACAAGTCGTAGATGAAGTCGCGGAGGTAAGTCTTGAGTCAGGTTAGGTACTGGCAACTCATACGAGACCCCATCTATAACTCGTGGATAATTCCACAAATTTTGGAGGGTCTCGTATGGTGAGACCTCAAGATGATATTGATACGGGAACCTTTCACGAGGGGCAATTATGACTCGTAGACTGATCCATGAGTCGTGAAAGGCCCTCGTGACTTTAGCTAGTATTTTAATTTCGCTTAGAATCTCATCTGTGAGTTGCCTTGACCAATTTTATCAGTTATCAGACCTATGTATACAAGGATTTAAGCATCAATTTACAATTATAACCTAAGGTGTCGACCCTAAACATACCCTACCCCATCAAAACAGTCGAAAACACATTATACTCATTTAAACCACCTATCATTACACGTACAACCACTGGACCATGTATATGTATTTTCAACATGATTAACACGACCGAGTAGTCGTACTATCACCTCATTTGACCATCCCACCTTGTCCGACATTAATTTTACCCTAAATCTAACATCTTAAGTTCATGGCAAGCACATTAAGGTAATTTAATCAACTCTGACACTAATAATCCATCCAATACCCAAGTCAATACTTGATATTTAATCACAATTCAATTAGGGTAAAATATAGACATCATAAGCTTATTGAATTGAATCGCAATTAGTAGGAGAGTGACGAGGGAGTGGGGCTCGAAATCCTAGAGAGAGGGGGTCGCTAGAATATTAGTCAGAAAAATGATGTGGAATGACGAAGAGTGGTCAAAATCTGATGTGGGAACAATGGGGGTAGGGTTTTCCAGTATTGGGGTTAGAATAAAAAGGGGTCAAAGTAATTTGAGCCCTATTTAAAATGTACCGAGTCGGGTCTGACAAAAGGGTCATTGGCATTATGAAAGCCTAATTACGGGTTGTGGATTGCTCAACGGCCTATGAATCGGGGTTTCGTGAAAGGCCTTAACCCTTTTACCCCCAACTCCTTGTCTACGAGTTGTGATACGAGTCGTATAATGGGATATGACTCGTGACACAACTCGTAGAACACCTTTGACACTTAGGAAAATTTTGAGTACTTACCTAGGATCCACGAACCCAATCCACAACCCATAGTTTTACATACGAATCGTGGGTTCAGCTTGTCGACTAAAGTGCATATTGTCCTTGCTCACTGGAGGCTTTCACGAGATGATCTACGGGTCGTGCAATGAAACATGACCCGTGGAACATATCGTGGAATCTAATTTTTCTTCTTTTCCACCAAGGTTTGGTCGACTTGGTCTGGTAGCTACAAAACCTCCATAAATACATTGTTACTATATATGATTCCAGTCCAGTGTCCAAAATTCACTACCTAAGAATAAAAAAACCTAACCTAATCTATCATCTAATGCTATAAACTAACACTACACTACAATTATTATAAAAGTATCTTGGGTTACTCCCATACAGCGCCTGATTTAACGTCGCAGCATGATACGGGCTGTCTGATTACTCAAACTTCATCAACAACCCAAACTCCTATCTTAAGCTCATCCGACCTTTTCATTGATCTACAGACGTTGAAAGTGACTTCTTCGTCGTTCAATTTGAACTTGAGAAGGTCAGACTCCATATCCACCAGGGCTCGCCCAGTGGCAAAGAAGGGTCTTCCCAAGATGATTGGGATGTCATAGTTGACTTCATTGTCCAAAATCAGGAAGTCCGTGGGAAATATAAACCTATCCACCTTAACGAGGACATTATGCAAGATCCTCACTGGCTTTTTCACTGTGCGATCAGCATTAAGAGTAGCATTCTAGGCGGTGTGGGGGCTTCCAGGTTTAGCTTCTTACAGATCACAAGGGGCATTAAGTTAATACTAGCACCGAGATCACATAATGCCCTTGCGAGTTCTACATTCGCTATAGTGCAGGGAATGGTGAATGCACCGAGGTCTTCTGTCTTTTGCACCAAGGACCGTGTAGAGATAGCACTGTAGTGTTGGAGCTCATGTGAGAGCTCCTAACTAATGGTGCACTTTTTTGTCACCAGGTCCTTCATGAATTTAGTATACCCGGGCATTTTATCCAATGACTCGATTAGTGGAATGTTGATGGAAAGTTGCTTCAACATGGAAAGGAAATGTTTGAACTTCCCTTCCTCCTCCTGTTTCTTTAATATTTGAGAGAAAGGAGAAGGAGGACGAGGGATGGGTTTCGACAATGCTGGCACTGCATTGCTTCCCTCTGTCTGCACACCAATATTCCTCATTTTTGCTCGCTCATCCACAACGCTTTTATCATGACAATCTTCCTCAGTTACAGGCATTAAAGGGTCAGTGGTCTGCT
Source organism: Solanum aculeatissimum (assembly GCA_038996855.1). Taxonomy (NCBI): domain Eukaryota; kingdom Viridiplantae; phylum Streptophyta; class Magnoliopsida; order Solanales; family Solanaceae; genus Solanum; species Solanum aculeatissimum. The sequence continues at coordinate 4,006 of JBCEWC010000554.1, read as the reverse complement.
TCCCACTATGTATAGTAATTTCTATACACTGTCCTTCATTCTTTGGGTTTTAGACAGTGTTGCTAGGCAAGGTACCCTTTTGGTGCTGGTTGAGTTGGGTCGAGATTTAACCAAACTGCTGCTCGAGCTACTTAATTGCCATGGAATGAGACTCGATCTTCTGGTTTATACTGGAGATATCAGACTTCATTCCCCTTAGCGTCTCATCCTGTGCATAAGCCTTTTTCATCAACCTCTCGAATATCTCCTCGATCCTAGATGAACCGGCCCCAACATCATTATTGTTGGGTGGGACATAAGTGTCTCTTCTATAACCATTCCTGTAACCCCACTCAATATCTCTCTCTTGACCTCTATTTCAATCATAGAAGCCATTCCTATTATTGTTATTGTAAGTTGCCTCACGACCAAAGTTCCGACCTTGGTTTCCTTGCCCTTGGAGCCAGAAGTCCTGAGTGAACCCCTGGGCGTTGGGCTGAAAACCTCCCATCTATGCTGCCACAAAACAAGCCTCATCTTCAAAGTAGGGCTCCTCAAACATAGGTGCCTGGACTGGATGATGAGCAACTGTATTTACCTTCTCAGCATTCTGCTTCATCAACAACTCCATATTGGTACTGATCCGTCCGAGCTCTTGCATCACCTCTTTACTAACTTGTGCCCGCACTGGAGTAGTAGTAACAGTGAATAAACTCTGTGTTGTGGCCTTATTCTAGGCCCGGTATGCACGTTTTGTCTTGACTACGCTCTATAGTCGCTCAACAATCTCCTGGAAAGTATGATCTATGAACGACCCATCCATGATGGTGTCAGCAATTGCTTGCCCATTTTCATCAAGGGCTCTATAGAACATTTTAATTAGAGATTTATCCACGATCTTGTGGTCAAGAACCTGTCTCAAAAACTTTGAAAATTGCTCCCAAGTAGTACCGATTGAGTCACCAGGTAACTGCTCAAAGGTATTTATTTTTGTTTCTACTTGAGCTTTTTGGATATGGGGAAATACCTCTCCAAAAAGGTTATCTGCAGTTCAACCCGGCTAGTGATGTAACTCTTTAGCAGTTCAGCCAGCCACGAGATTGCATTTTTAGTAAAAGACAATGGGAATACACAGAGCCCAACGACATCCATAGATAGATTTTGATTTCCCATTACACTGTTACAGATAAAGACAATGTTGTGCAGGTGATTGTGCAGATCCTCGAATAGTAGTCCTGTGAATATTCCGTCGTTCTGAAGAATTTGCAACAACCCACTTGAGACAACGAACTTCGTGTCATTTGGAAATGGAGGTAGCGCTATTTCCCTATTGATATCCACAACCATTGGGTTGAGCCGATATTGATTCCAATCATTTTCTGCAACTCAGAGTCCCTCCGACTGTGGGATGAATATTGGCGGGTTGTCTTCATTAGGATTCAATGAAGCATTTGTTGCATTCTCCACATTATTACTCGGTTGTCGAGCCATTCACCTTCTAGTTTTCTCAATCTCAGGATCAAAAGGAATCAAGGAAGTGCCTCGACTTCTGGTTGTTAGCATGCACCAATCACCTGAACCATGTATCAGAACAAAAACAACAAAAAATATAAAATTAGGGAAATACAGAGCAATCAATCAAATTACACTGTGCTAATCAACTAATTTGTTTCGTAATTGAAAATTCAGGATTGAAATGTATATGTGATATTGTTGTAAAGCATATTTTTTTATTTTATTTAATGATAAGGTTATTAATCAACAAAGTCAAATGAAAATTCTTAAAAGATGATATAAATTCAGAAGCACTTATTTATTAATTTTAAATATAGCAGACAGAATTCCATTGGTCTAATTTGGGACCTTAGGACAGATAGTCTAGTTGTATTGCCCAAAAACGGCATCATTAAATGTTGTTTTCGACTTTGCACTTACGCTTAGCACCCACTCCTACTAGGAGGTTTTAAAGTGGTCGTACAAGTATTTAAATCTAACTTGGTTAGGCTTGGTCCCACGAGGAATAAGGTATACCCTGGATTAGCACATGTTCAGTAACTTGAAGAGATATACTCTAGTATCTCCAAAAAAAGAAAAAAGAAAAATGACAAAAATGTAAAAAAGGAGGAATTTGCGATAAAAGTAAACCCTAACTACAATAGCAAATTTTGTTTGCAACTAGTAGGGAAACTAATTAGGGTAACGTGTGCCCCATGACTTCCTAACTAAGTATTTTCGGATACTCGCAACTCTTGCTTGGTGTATAGGTACAAGACAGTGAGTTAACTTCTCCTTAATTCTTAATCAGGTATCTAGGTGAATTTCATCACATTACTGGATCGATCTCTGTGATATGGCATTACTAACCCTCACTTTTCTTCTTAGACCAAAACTATTATCCCTAGTAGCCTGATTAGTTGAGAAATAGTCAATCAACTTCTGTTAATTACTTCTTCTCCTATTTGTCACCTCCTAGATTAGGTAAGTGATACTAGAAAATTTCTAATGTAGGCCACCATTAAAATTTAATTAATTTGAAGAAGTTAATTAATGCATTCTAATCACCATTAGAGAAATTTCAAGTAGTCCGGTTTTACTTTGCTAGTGCGTCATGTTCCCACAACCCTAGTTGTGGACTTAGCAATGCATCCTTATCATTTTAGCAAAAATCATGTAGGAAGAATATATAATTAAATAACTTACGCAACAAGAACTGATGAACAAAATCTGAAAACTCAATGGAATTGCAAACTTGAATTAATTAAAAATCACAAACGATGTTCACAAGTGTTTTTATCTTCGCTCTTTGACCGTTCCTATTCTGTATATTCATAAAAAAATCTAAAAACGCTATTTATAGTACTAGAAATAAAAAAATTGAAATGAAATAGGATAATTGTATCGGCACTAGTCACGAGTCTTTATTACGATCCATATGACAGTTCATGGCCCGTGGGTCAGGATCTCGTGAAAGGCTTTTAAGTTACTGGAGATTGGCACGAAACCTCCTTCACAGTCGTGAAGTCATCCACGACTCATGAAAGGTCTCATCTAATCCGCTTTCAGAGACTCTTCACTTTCAGCTACCTTAGTTCACGAGCTCACTCTACGACCCGTATGTTGGTCCACAACTCGTACTCTAGTCTTGTAGAGTGGACCTCACCTCTACACCCCTTACTATAAGAAGAAACGAGAACCCCTCTATGGATCGTGGAATGACCAATGACCCATAGAGGGTCTCGTAAACTGCTACTTTAGTGCAAAAACTACATCTCATGCTCAGAACTATGTCAACACTAAAATCCTGCAAAATCAAATAAAAACAAACATCACATCTATTAACATCGATTTGAGAACGCACAAAATTCCAAGTTTCAAACATTAAAAGTGTTGTATTTTAGCCACACATCAGAAAGTGTTTATGTAAAACCAGCTTGTAATACTCAATTGTTCTAATTTTATTAGAGCATTTCCTTGTAGTATTACTAATCCACTATTTGGGTCTTCTCCGATAATCAAACTATGTATCTTGTTGGTGAAATTATATGGATTAGCTCCCATATTTACTAAAGCCTGGAATTCTTGTGAGAAGTTAGACTTATACACTTCCCATAGAGCTTTTGCCGATTATCTTAAGAAAGTCTCCATATATTTATATATTGTTTCTGCATCAGTATCTTGACATATCTTTATATAATTTTCTATGACTATTCCTTTCTAGATATCTATAACTGTGTTCCACATTTGTGGGTATCACGACCCAAGCCTAGGGCCTAGACGTGACATGGCAAATGAGGAACCCCAAACAAGCCTCTCAAACTTGTCATCACACTTCATCGGTCCCGAAAGTACATTCAACATTAAATAATGAGAATTAGGGACTAAGGGCAAACCATTTCAAAATAACATCATAGAATAAGAGTCAAGATCATTTACAAAATACTTGTCCAACATACACCTCTACATACATAGATAGAACGGGGGCCATGACATACTACCAGCTCCCCTCATAGTCAAAATACAATTACAA